>DWAJ01004957.1:0-12144 GCA_018238005.1 Eurema mandarina | reverse complement strand
TTTAGCGCTGGACGAGAATAGCTGCGCATCGGTAGAATCGCGCTCGTAATTGACGTATTGGTGCGAGAAAGACAACACGGCTGGGACAACCAATCAACGCTCGCGCACCCGACGATCACGCGCCCCGCGCGCCGCGCCGTTACCACGGTACCTTACTTTTGACTTCTGCGCAGGTTTCGTTCAGCGCTAAAGATTCGTGACGCAATCTATACCTACTAATATCGTTAAGTTTAATGGACAGAGTAAATATACTACATATCTTTTTAATTATTTAGCAGACAAATAAACTACTAAAAATTTATCTAAATAAAACATTTTTGGCAAAAATAAAATAAAACTCTGTCCACTTAATAGATTAAAGTAATCATCTTTACATACATATATAAATACATACATAAATCAATACAGATGCAGGTCAAAAACATTCATTGAAACATAGTTTTCTGAACTGTTTTTAACAACTTTTTCATGATCGAAGATATTTCGATAGTTATTCTGAACATCAGGGTCAAGATATCTGTGCTAGAACCATTATTATCAATTAAAGTTTTGTGTACTTTTTGGTGACGCGCACTATTATTTAATAACTTATTGTATGTAATAATAAAAATAAATACCACTGCACACTATAATCTACCTATGCCAAACTTAAGCTAAATTTAGTTGTTTTTTCATGACAAACAAAAATATTACTTTTTGTTTTCAATGCCTACAAATAGCAAACTATTATTCGGTTAATGAATACTTACATTGATAGCTAGTTTTAGTAATTAAATTTGACATTACATAATTATTGACGAAACATTTAGCATAATAGTATTTTATTGACATAACTTTTTTATAATGTATAATTGCAATAATGACGTAATTTAATATTAAATAATAATGTTGTATCTAGAATTATGATTGCGTGGAGCTTGTTGCTTATCAATGTATTGGTTGTTTTAGCAATAAATGATGATAATTATTATTTTTATTATTAAAACACAGTAAAACACAATGTAAGTCAGACTATAAGTGGAATAATAAAAATACACTATCCAAAATTCACATATCCGTCAATTACCAGCGGAGCTTTTTCAACATTTCCACAACACATATATTCCACGTGTCTGCTTGTTTGTGTGTTCCTCGTTTCCCTAGTTTATGTGCCTAGGTTTTACGAATAAATGTTTACCTTATCACTTATTTATACATTTTTATTTGTTAGGGTTAAATATTTTTAATGATAGACTTTCTAGGGCATAATAAGGTGTTTAATATAATTGTTTATTTGATGTAGAGATATATAATACTATCTGTGATACCATTTATATATTCGGGACGTAACAAGCTATTTATTTCGATCTTCTAAGTACAGTTAAAGGGCTAGATTATCTGTCAGTCTGGATGGTGCAGAGAAGTACTAGCAAATGCTCTTGATATATACACTTTTAAATCAAACATAAAGTACAATGGCGAATTGATATTCACAAACCCATACTAATATAATGAATGCGAATGTAACTCTGTCTGTCTGTCTGTCTTTCCATTACGCTAAAACTACTGAACCGACTACAACGAAATTTGGTACACAGATGATTTAGATCCTGGGGAAGGACATAGGTTACTTTTTTTTAAATCAACCCCCAAAAGGTTGCGCGAGGGTTGAAACTTTTTATAATTTTACGCTTTCACGGCCAAACCGCTGAACCGATTGTAATGAAATCTGGTAGATGGTCTGCAAACTAAGATGGGTCAAAGTTTATATGTAAGTCCACGCGGAGTCGCGGGCAACAGCTTGAAAATTATATTTTCAAGGATTTTTGTCTTCATTTCGTAACAAGGTCGTAAAAAAGTAAGTTAAAAATTAAAATGCGTAGACCTTAACTCGATGGCTGAATCAGTGTTAACTCCACTTTGATATAACCATGGTCACGGTTACGATTTCATTAAAGTCTAATTTTTATTCACCCTAGGCTACTTATAAAAGCGGTCGCATGCTGAGTTTTCCGACGTGACTAGAAAGTGAACTTAAGGGAGGTAGCATGGAGGTTATCCGTAGCGGTTTGAAGTACAAAAATATATATTTTTTTAAAACAAGAAACTAATATAATATATACTAAATAAGTTGATTATTTTTTGAAGGTAAAACGAACAGCGTCGCGGGACTTTTCCTTGGTTATATTAATGAATGATTAGGCTTAAAATTTACTTAGATATACTTAGGTTGTAGTAATGATGTTATCATTTATAAATATATTTCTATATACCTTAACTATTTTATGTGCATAACTTAATTGAAATTTGAGAAGCATTGTATTGTATATTACAATTTACTATTCATTAATATTGTATTACGATTCAAAATAACCTTCCATTTCAGTCAATAGAAAGATGATCATCGTTATATGTAAATTACTACGTGTCATATTACGTCAAGTGCTATTACGGTGCCTTATTGCTAAAAGTTTTGAGTACTTTGGAACCAAATATAAATATGTATAAAAATATAAATAAGTATTTTAATCTTCATCTTTTCTTCTTTTTTCTCTGGTTGCCTGGAAGAGGTCACTGAGTAATGATAAGGCCAGTAAACATTAACATTTTACTGTAAAATAAAAATATTTGAACCTAATGTTTTAACGAAGGGTAATAAATAAATATATTAAAGAAAATCTGAGACTAACATCTTTTATATTTTTAGGTATAAAGTTAGACACCTTAATAACCATATAAAAGATGAGTAAAATATTTGATTTTATTTAAATAACCCTATTGGGGTAAATTTCCAAACCTTGAATATGACCGCTTTTCTTATGAATTTAACTTTTATTTCTGCCGAGAAATTATTTCCCTCTACCGACTTCGCTGACAAAGGAATACGTTTTAGCTCACTATAATGAACTTAAGGCAACTGTTTCATCGAAATATTTCCGAACGTGTGTAGAAAACGCGAAAGTCGCCGAGCGAAGTTTGATATTTGAAAAGAATGGGGATTACTGCCGAAGCTTTTTATGCCTTGAATAATAGAAGAGCGAAAGTACGAAAGGTGTTTTTATATTTTGAATGGAAATATTGATATGAAATACTTCTTAACGGATTTGAGACATGACTGTTTCTTTTTTGTTTGCATTATATTTTATTAACCGACTTTAAAAAAAGGGAGATTCTCAATTCGTTTGTACTCTGTATGTATTTTTTTTTATAAATAGCTGGCCCACCGCCCAATGCGAACAGTCGAACAAATGTATGGACACTGTTATTGTTCGATATCAAGATGTTGTAATATAGGTCTGAAAAAAATATCATAAGCGCGATTCAGAACTCGGCGCATTCTTATTTCGAAGCGGTTCCAATATGTTTTCGACTTATATTGTTTTCGAAGAAAAACAAGTGACTGGAGTCTGAACGCATTTATGCTCCTATGGTTCGATGCCAAGAAGTTGTATATGTAAAAATATTATGAGCGCGATTCAGATCTCGGCTCAATACTAGCGGTCCCTATGCCGTTATGCCCTCATGGTTCGATGTCAAGAAGTTGCAGGTACATATATACTCTCTGTAAAAAATATCATAAGCGCGATTCAGAACTCGGCGCATTGATAGCGTTCTATACGTATTTTTCTCTGAAATTGTTTTTCGAAAACAATAACCCTTTCAATGAAACGAAAGGAGAACCAACATAAGCAATAATGTCAATGTGTATCGGCAATTGTTCCTAATATCGGAACACAGTGCAAGCAACATGTGTATGGCGATATTTGTCGTTTAAATTTTATAGAGTTAAGAATTCTAGACACGTCATTGCGTTTCGGTAAATTGAAGCTTTGTTACAACGGATTTAATATCTGGCGAAGGTTGGACTTTTACTGATGAATGATTGTATATTTTTTTTATTCATAACCTATGGGGTAAATGAGCAGGCGAGCTATAGTATGCGTTATTTATGTTTAGGGCTGGACGAGAATAGCTGCGCATCGGTAGAATCGCGCTCGTAATTGACGTATTGGTGCGAGAAAGACAACACTACTGGGACAACCAATCAACGCTCGCGCACCCGATGATCACGCGCCCCGCGCGCCGCGCCGATACCTCGATATACCTTATTTTTGACTTCTGCGCAGGTTTCGTTCAGCGCTAAAGATTCGTGACGCGTAATATACCTGATGGAAAGTGGTCATCGCCGCCCATCAACACTCGCAGAGCTTGACAGTTCTGGAGTGGGATGCCTTTAACAGAATGTTTAAGCTATGTAAAGAGATTTTTTTAAATAATAAAAACTTCCACGTCTTAATATACAGTAATTAAACATTATTAATATTAGTGCTAGTCATACCACGTGGTTTATATCGTGTGAAATCGAACCTCATTTTACGTATATAGTATTGTCTATGACTTACGACATTCAATAGTAAGGTTAAGAGTTTTTTATTCGTTCTTCTCTGTACAAATTGCCTTCCAAACCGGTGGTAAATGTAGTAAGGTATTGTTTTGTACTACGATGACATTCCAAAAGTTTTACTGTATGTAGCCGAGTTTAATCCATACTAATATTATAAATGCGAAAGTGACTCTGTCTGTCTGTCTTTTCATCACGCTAAAACCACTGAACCGATTGGAATAAAATTTGGTATGAAGATTGTCTAGAGCCTGGGGAAGGATATAGGCTACTTTTTAACTGGAAAAAAGGGTTACAAGAAGGGAAGGGGGGTCAAAGTTTATATGAAAGTCCACGCGGACGGAGTCGCGGGCAACAGCTAGTTAAGACATTGACTTTAAAGTTAGTATGTAGACACCAACTTTACCTTTGTATAATATAACTTAGTTAAAATTAATTAGATAACGAACTTTCTAAATATTCTTATATCTACAGAAAAACTTGTAGCAATATTGAAAACCTTGTATTGGGGCGAACGAATTTTATATTCAAATCGGCTTTCGGAGGACACCTTCAGAGAAATGCTGTCAAATAAATGTCAGTCGTATTTTCAAAACGTTTCAGTCGATTTTAGCATAACAGAAGTTCTATACCACCGTTTTAATTGAGAATAATTAATATCTAATGAGAGGCTTTTTTGATTACTTCATTTTTGATTTGGCGATTATGCAATAGTTAGAGCTGAAAATGAAAATGAAAAATATTTATTTTCTGAGTAGAATTGAAAAACAAATACTTTCAGAAAGTCTACATGGTGCCTACCACCGGTTCGGGAACTAACCCGGCGAGAAGAACCGGCGTAAGAAACTCGCACGGGTCCCACACTTTTTACCAAAAAAGGGGGAAAAAAATCATCTTTTAGCTGTGAAATATTTAAATAAACATAATGGAATTAAGGTTTTGTAGGTTGTACTATGACGATTAAAATTCTAACTGTATCTTAGTTGAATAATGTTATATTTGCTTTTGACTTTTTTAATAACTCTCAAACTAGGCACCTAATGTTTTTTGATACGTTTTTTGTATTTAACGAATATGCCTTTCTTGGTAAAATATGGATTTATAACAAACTAACAAACTTTTACCTTCATTTATGCATATCGTGTCTCTTCGATCACTCTATCTGATAGCAAAAATCACATGCAAATCAGTTGTGTAGTTTTAAACATTTAATCATACATACACACACATACACAGAAGCGATTTAGTTTTATATTATGTAATAATATGCCTCGTTATCTTTTTTGTCTGTCTAAGCGACTAATGTATACCAGTAAGCAAGATTTTAGAATTACAAGTAAAGTAACTAGATTAACTTACGTTACTTGCAAAAGGTACCTGGAAGTTGGGTAGAGAATTTAATTTAGAACTATGTGAGGGTAGGCAGAAACTTAGTTAAATCTCTCGGCTTTAACTAGAGGCTTGTTTTCTTAACTACAAGTTAATAGTAAATGTTGGAGGCCTTTCAGTGGGAAAGTTTTGTTGATCAGTTTGCGAAAGACATGAAATAGATTTGGTGTCGGATAACAGTGATTGCGATTGGATATTGTTTTTAAGATAAAACAAAATGGATGACAACTTGTTGCGTATTTATTACTCACTACCTTTTCTCGCGGCTACGCTCGAATTGAATCAATTAAATTAATATCGAAAATAAAATTAGACTATTTTCATTCTGATACCTCCTAGAATATGTAGTACAAATTTTTAGATGATCGGTCCAGTAGTATTTGCATGAAAACTTAACAAACATCTCTACTGTTACATTTATTATCCTAATAAAGGATAAAGAAAAACATAATTTTAAATTATCTGGTCAAAAACTGGTCAAGTCAGGAAACGCATAGAACAGGTCATTTTAACTTCTCCCTTTTTTATTACTTTGTTTATGCAAATTAAAGAGATTTTAAAAAATAACACATCCTTGAAAATTTTGATCTTTCTAGAACTGTCTTTTTCAGACGACAAAACGGGTTCCAAGAAATGCACTAAGAACATTAGATACCTTTTAAAATAGTATCTATAGGAATACTAGCTGTGTCCCGCGGTTTTACCCGCGTTGTTTCCGTTCCCGGGGCAATACCGGGATGTAAGCTATCCTATCTCTCAAGATGGATCGAACTACACATAGTGGAGTTTTATTATACTCGGTTAAGAGGTTTAGGAGTCCGTTGAGGACAAACATGGTGACACGAGATTTATGTATATAAAGATTATCACACATTTGTCGAACACTTTTCTTAATAGAAAATCTATTTCAGTATCCAATTTGCACATAGTTACGGGTCAGGATGTTAGAATATTAACACCTAATAGTCAGTAGGAAATGGTTCATAATTTCTCCTTCGATTAAAAGAACACCTTATTCAAAGGCTTTAAGGTTGAGTTTTACATGTGGGCGTGACAAATTTTCGTACTGTTTGTCAGACTACAATGTATGTAAATATGGCTATTGTGATATACTGGAGCGTCCAGTGTTTCAACGCGAGTATATGAACTCAATAATATGAGAACAATATAAGTTATCGTTGTTGGTGGTCGAACCACACCTACTAGAGATAAGACATGGTTGACATGATTTTTCAGACTTCTTTCGATCAAAACCTTCGTAGATTTTCTTCGAATGTAGATTATACCCTGATTAGTCATATTAACACTTCCAGGTATTGTAAAAAATATAGAATATAATAGCATACAAAAGCTTACTATAATGCTAGAAACAGAAACCGCCTGACTATGCGCGTCGTGTTGATATATAAGAACATATAGATGTAGATCTATATTATTGACTAGCTGACCCGTGTCCCGTGCCTACTTCGATGGGCATAATTTTAATTATCCTTTTCGGTTTTTATATAGCCTACGACACTCAGCTTTAATGTGTCTTTATATTGGTAAAATAATCTTTAAATTCGGTTCGATAGATTCCGAGATTACACCACACAATTTAACGAACACACAAACTTTACTTCTTTATAATATTACTATAAAAGTATAGATGACCGCTTGACGCAGTGGTAGCACAACTGCTATCTGCAAGAACGGTCGTGGGTTCACATTCGTATTTTATGGGGTGGTGCTATGTATTGTATACGTATGTATTTTAAAAAGAAAAGTATATATAATTTTTTACGTTTTAGTTGTCATAACAGTTACGTGGGACTAGATGGTTCTGTGTATAAGTATCCTGAAATATTTATTTATTATTAATTTTATTCACACAAATTCAAAACAGAGCTATTAGATATTGGATTAATTAACGGTTCAACATCATACTTAGTTTAATCGAAGTTATCATGAAATTCTCAAGTATTGAAAAGTTAATTTTATATTCTACATTTTGATATAAGAACCCACGCAAAATCACGTTATTATATCTTGAGTTTCAAACTTTCCAAAGCTTCAATTAGAACTGTTAACAAAATGCAAACTTACAAAGCTTGTACTGTTAAATATATGCTCAAAAAACTAAGCATAATAAATTCGAAGGATACTTAAATAAGATAACTAGTTGGCTCTAAGTATACTTACATAAGAAAGCTTTATTATTACTTTATCATCCTTCCTCCTTTTTTTTATATAATAGGGGGCAAACGAGCAAGCGCGTCACCTGATGTTAAGTGATCAGCGCCGCCCATGAGCACTCGCGTTGTCACGAGTGTGTTGCCGGCCTTTTAAGGATAGGTACGCTAGTGTGTTGCCGGCCTTTTAAGGATAGGTACGCTAAAATTATTATTTTTAAGTATTGTTATTTATATAATTAACTTTATTTAATTATAAAGCAAAGAAAGAGCTATTTAGAGAGAAATTTGCTTGTTTCAGAAGATATTTTTGTAGCAAGAATTCTCGTGTTTCGTGAAAAAATATATCTTAGATATTTTTAAAGGCACTGATTTAATTGAGTTTGTCTGCGTCTTTTAATACGATGTAACTTGCTTAGAGATTCTTATAAAAAATTGGTTTTGTTAAACTATTAAAGTTTCGTGTGTCTTCACGAGGTGGCCCTCCGCAAGGGTGCGCGACGGAACACCGGTGGATTTTAGTTGGTTTGACCATTCTGGCGAGTCCGACATTTTATTTTTTATTATTAATGAGTTTTGTGTCGACATATATTTAATCTATCTATCTATATACGCATAATAAAAACGTAACGAGTCGCTGTCTGTACATGGACGATATATGAAAAAAAAATATTATGGGATCTACCTTTATTAACGCAATAGAACTCAAAACAATGATTTTTTGAATTTTTGTCTGTTTGTCTGTTTGTTTGTCACGCTAAAAATTTATCTATGTAATCGGATAAGCATGACAAAATTGGCAAAATTTAAATTTTAGTGTATTTGTACCCACATTATTTTATAATACTATGACGATTCAAAAGTGTAAACGTAGGTCAGTACAATAAAATACATAGCTTAAAGACCTGCAAACATATTACAGACAACAAAAACGAGAAGGACTAAGAATTATATCTACAACAACATTACTAAATTATATGAGGATGTATGGATGTTTTCACCTCTTTTACGCTAAAACTTCAGAATTGATTTAGATCAAATTTAGCATGCAGATAGGTAGAGCCTATATTACCACATAGTATACTTATTATTCCTGAAATTACCCTAGAAGGGTAAATAGACTGGTAGAACCGGAGGGAACTTTTATACTAAACGTAAACAAACAGAACAGCTATTAAATTACAAGATGGGTCTAAACAAAAAGTATACACATTACAATAGAAATACTCTATTGAACAATCTCTAGAGATTCGGCAACGTAATTGCTTTTGTTTCAAAAGAAATTTATAAACGTTTCCCTTTTATTGATAAAATTTCACTTTTATTTTTCTAAGGGACTATTAATTCAATAACGAAGCTCTCGTATTTTTAAAATGTCACATAAAATTTTGATTAATTTTATTTGCTTCTATTTCTTATAACGTTACAATCCAGAACGAAATAAAAAATAAATAAAAGTATATTTTAAAAAGTTCTATTGCTCAAAATCTTATGCTTGTTGTTTGGTAGAGATAACTTTTAGTGATAAAACTGTCTTTTGTACTGCTTTTGTTCATAACATAGATCGTCGCAAGACGGACGCGACGCAGTACTTAATTTATAGCTGTATGTAGCTGACCCGGCGATCTTCGTATCGCCCGTGATGAAATATCAAAAAAGCGAAATACTAATCTTTTCTTGCATAAGAAATTTCTCCTAATAATAACAAATACCACAAAAAAAATCAGCCAAATCGGTCAAGCCGTTTTCATGATTTGTCGTGACAACGGAAAACGGGTTTCATTTTTATATAATATATAGATATGTTATAATCTTAATATGTTGATTATGCTTAATCATGTTATGATTAAGACACGAACTTAACACAAGCCTGATAAGCAAGTTAAGAAACTTGGTAATTTCGTAATCATTCTCATAATATTAATTAATATTACAGTAATAATGGATGCTGTCATAACGGCGTGTTCACTGTTTATTTTTCATCTAAAATTTGTAAGATCAATTTAAACTTATGCATAACTTATGTATAAGTATAAAGAACTCATTAATATTAACGGGAAAGGTTGAAATTACTTTTCCACTTAAAAAATCACCTGTTGCCTGTCATAATGACATGAGGACATAATAAAAAAAACAGATAAGTAATATAACTGCAAGCAGGGAGGGCTCAGCTCGTGCTAAACAAAGTAAGTTAGTATGGGCGGGATAAATCAAACCTAATGAATGTGTCAACGAACGAATTGTCAAAGAAGAGTATTTCTTTTGACATAAAAGTTAAAAAATATAAGAATATTGTTATTTATACGTTGTCAAAGGAGGGCCGTCATCGAAGTTCCCCACAGTTGGGCAGGCGTGGCTACTGAGGCAAGGTATTAAAATTTAAATCACACTTGGGTTTTGATCAAATCCGCTAGTGACCGCTGGCACTCTTATACTCATATGACATATGACATTAACTGTCACAAATCAGTAGAAGCTGTCATCGGTGACAGCTGACAGCAGCCGTTTAAATACGATTTAATGGCGATGCGCCGTCATATACTATATCAATTTAAGGAATTCTATTTGTACTATATTATAGAAAAATAAATTACTCAAATAATAGCTGTTGCAACTTAAGGTAACGCGTAACACTTTCAAATCTCCTCCCTAACACCAACAACTTGTATAGCTAATAATTCACCGAGCGATATACTCTCCGAAACAGTTACGAAGAGGTGTTATGGATATTATAGTTTGTACTGTTTCGTTATACCTCTATAGTCTATACTTCTACACTAATATTATAAAGAGGAAAGATTTATATTTTTGTATGTACCGAATAAACTCAATAAGTATTAGACCGATTTTAATAATTCTTTTTTCATTAGAAAGCTATGTCTACCCGTGCGGCCTCTAGTACATTATAAAGAGCTAACGTTCGAGTTTGTGGCCTTTGTATTTACTGAACTGATTTAAATTATGGTGTTGATATGTTATGACGGTAAAGCAGGGTGGTACCACCATTAAACATAAGTAAGTGGTGGTTTATCTTTAGAGATGTCATTGCGTCTCATACGGTAAGAGAAACAACGGAGACACATTTTTACCCCTCTTTAAAAGGTACGAGGTTGGCAGTGCGGCCCATTCATTTGATTTCGACGACATTAATACGATTATGTCATTAGGTCCATATGCATTGATTCCATTTCTTTAATGATTGAGTATAATGTTAATATACTATAATATTATGAAAAACAAATAAAAAACCTAAGAACCCTAATAACACTCCAGAAGATTTTCATTAACGAAAAATAAATTGTATTAAAACTCAACAATAACAAGATCGTAACTCGAGATAAAAACGAAACAAATTCGCGAAAAAAAACTGTAAATAACTTTTGGATTAATATAAAGTTAAGAGACGAATTAATCAAAGTTCTGCGAAAGATGTTAATTTAACAATTTGTTTTCAAGTATTCTTTAGCTCGGCCCTTCGTTAGGGAACTCAATTACTTATCTTGAAAAAGGAAAATATCCCTGTATTTTTGTGGGTATATTAGGAGCTGTTTATTTTACATTCTTGATAGAAAACACTTTTATTTAAAACTAGCGGCTTGCCTCGCTCTCATATTATGCATGTATTATACATATAAACTATATATTTCTTTTGAATCACTCTACTTATAAAAAAAATCGTATGAGTTTCAAAGGTTTAAGCATACATAGGGATATAGGGACATAGAAAGCGACTTTGTTTTATACTATGTATAGATCGCGTCACGAATTTTTAGCGCTGAACGAAACCTGCGCAGAAGTCAAAAATAAGGTATCGAGGTGACGGCGCGGCGCGCGGGGCGCGTGATCGTCGGGTGCGCGATCGTTGAATCGTCAATTACGAGCGCGATACTACCGATGCGCAGCTATTCTCTATACCTAGTGATAACAAAATAATGTTTTGGGTTGATCCCATTTGCATAGAAGGTACTGCACATTGCACAAGGCACAGCACTCTTAGCACTGCACAAGGCAATCACGTAAATATATTATAGTTCAATCCTTAATACGATTTAAGAAAGTTAATCCCTCACCTAGTATCTACTTGTGTAAGAAACCAACTACATATTTATTTATTAACTATTTATTAATATACTTCAAAAAAAGGGGAAGGTTTCCCAATTAAACACTGTTTATAATTTGCTTTTTTAATCAAATTTTTGTTCT
>DWAJ01004956.1:0-12145 GCA_018238005.1 Eurema mandarina | reverse complement strand
AAACGTTTGCTTATGACTTTACGTGATAATACGTAGAATTTTACAATTGGATAGAAGATTATTTAATCACTAGCTGTTGCTCGCGACTTCGTCCCCGTCGCATCTATTTCTATTATTATGTTATAGTGAGTCAATCTTAGAAGATAGACATATACTGTCGCGGACTTTTTTTTAGATCATTTAAAGAGGAATAATTCTTGCATACATATCATTTTTGTATATTGAACCGTTTTCGCAACGCACGCAAAGGAAGCCCTCAAAGATGAATAATTTTCCCCGTTTTTTCCATATTTTCCATTATATCTTCGCTCTTTTTAGTCGCAGCGTGATGTTATGTAACCTAAAGCCTTCCTCCATAAATGGTCAATTCAATAAAAAAGAATTTTTCAATTCAAACCAGAGATTAGCGCTTTCAAAGAAACAAACAAACTCTTCAGCTTTATATATTAGTATAGATGTGTCAAATATTTCCTTATGCAACTAGACTAAACATTTGAATAGTATTACAAAACGCATCAGCGCTTTTAATTTTAGGTATTTACCCCTTTGACGTCTTCATTTTTCTCGCGATATAGCTTGTTAAAATGAAAGTATTCAATTGTTCTTAATAATTCATTCACCATTAATCAATAATCCGACATTTAATTCCAGCGGCCATTTTGTGTTTCTTAATTTTAATTAAATCGACTCGATTTTGGATCTAAGAACGAAGAAGATATTCAATCATAATCATAATCTAAAATCAACATAACTATATTCTTATAAAATTTAGCGTTTATTAGTAGGATAGTGTTATAAAATAATAGTATGAACATTTGTTTGCTATCAGGAGCGTTGGCAATCGAGCCGGTAGTTCCGCGAGCCGTGCCAAGCGCGAAATGAAAATGTAGCCGTTATCTTAACTGGAATATAACATTTATAGTGTACGATAAACTGAGGTGCTGTTTTTATTTAAAGTTTTTGGATCATTACATTTGTTTCTTGACATTGTTGTAATACTATGTTACTTATTAATAGTCAGAACATATTTCTTTGTTTATCTATATTAAAATTATTCTGTCTTGTTATCATAATAGCATATACAGTAAAATTATTTGTATCAGCCGCCAGCAAAAAAGCGACACGGCCGTACCATCCTTTTCTTGAAGCAATTCAGGCTCAACTTCGTTGAGTTAAGGCCCCTGTAACTTCGTTGTGGATAAAACTAGAAGACTGAATTTTCAGTCATCAACCAACAATAAAACAAATTCATTATAACTATAATCTCTTAATTGCAAAGTCACTATAATTATAATCTAAAGAAAAGTATTGATACAATTACTAAATGTTCATTTATAACAACAAAATATTTTGAATAGGACTTGGCTTCTATGAGATCTCAAAACTTTTAAGATGGAAAGACTGCATCGAGAGACTTGGCATTTTTTTACATTTAATGTTTTTCGTGAGATGTTTTTATTATGTTCCTGAAAAACAGATTCCACTATCTTGACAGCTTGGGTCAAACTGTTATGGGTTGTTAATACATATACCTAATACATAGCAATACGCATACTCAGATCGATACAAACGTTAATTGTAGGTCGCGTCACGAATCTTTAGCGCTAAACGAAACCTGCGCAGAAGTCAAAAATAGGGTATCGAGGGTACGGCGCGGCGCGCGGGCCGCGTGATCGTCAGGTGCGCGAGCGTTGATTGGTTCCCCAGTCGTGTTGTCTTTCTCGCACCAATACGTCAATTACAAGCGCGATTCTACCGATGCGCAGCTATTCTCGTCCAGCGCTAAACATCCGTGACGCTACCTATACACCTGTATTTTTCCATTGTGGGGATCGAGCCCCACAACAACCCTTGGCACTGCAGGCACACCTTCCGAACCTTAAATACCTAGAGACCCAAATAATTACGTATTCCAGGTCACTGTTATATTAAATTAAAACCTCTTTTTAAATAACTTAGTCGAATCCACAAACGGCTGACCCTCTTTAGCGAAAGTTTAAAAGCGTTTATCAATAGCCATCGCTTCCCAGATATCGGGGACATTTACTTTGTCCCGACTATTACCCGGATCAATTAAGATGTACCTTTAAGTGAGTCTCGTCTGATAGCCCTAAAGTCCTTTTTATCTTAGCGATGTTATTTCGGTATTGGGTTCGTTAATTTGTTTGAAATCGTTTTTTTTTAATTGGAATAGACTATTTAATTAAATTCGTATATGGTATTATGATGAGGTCAGTTATAATTTTAATGATTTTATATAAATGTTTTACTTTATCGACGAGTAATTTTTTTTTTTCTTAAGAAGAAAATAAGGAAATATAGTTGCTTCCATTTATCGAACGACTCGTTATGACATATATGACGAGTAAATTAAATGTGTACCCAAAAGGTATAAATTATTTTAACACCTTTAAAACATTTTTGGATGTCAAAATAATTCCTTTCGCATCCCGGCCTAATTGAATCTAGACATTACGAATTCAAATTTATGATAACAGACTTACTTTTTCGTTTTTATTAGGTCCTGTATTTTTTCCAAATTTTTTGTTTTGAATTAAGTATACATATAGTAATCGTCAAAAATGTTTAGCGATTGACGAGAATAGCTGCGCATCGGTAGAATCACGCTCGTGGGTGCGAGAAAGACAACACGACTGGGACAACCAATCAACGCTCGCGCACATGACGATCACGCGCCCCACGCGCCGCGCCGCTACCTCGATACCTTATTTTTGACTTCTGCGCTGGTTTCGTTCACCGCTAAAGGTAATTGACGGTTACTATACTTACAATTCATCTCTTATTTTAAGTTGAATTTGGATTTAAAAAAATCTCGTTTAATGAATTTGGTTTCATCTGTTGAATTCAATTAGAACAATTTATTTTTGTTTAAATTTATTTTTCTAACTCAAAATTTTTAATCTTTAAAAATATAGCAATATTGAAGATCTTTCTTTATTATTTTATAAGCCCATGGTGTTGAAGTGTTTAACTATAAACCTTAATGTCTTCAAGTAACGGAAAATTTACTTAAAAACAAGTCTAACCTTCTTAAAGATGCTTTAGAAGGTAATTTAAGATACGATTTTTTGCAAATAAAAAAAAATAACTTTAATAGAATATTTTTATAACATGCCGTGCCCACTTCGTTAGGCAAAATGTTAATTATCCTTTTCAGTTTGTTATATAGCCTATGACACTTAGCAATAATGTGGCTTTCTATTGGTGAAAGATTTTTTTAAATCGGTTCAGTAGATCCCGAGATTACCCCTTACAATTTAACAACAAACAAACAAACTTTACTTCTTTATAATATTAGTATAGATAATATATATTTTCTAAGCATCACGACTATAAGCTAAGACCAGCGATCTGCGGCTTTTCAATACAAACTTTGACGTTCTAACAATTTATCGGAAAGCAATCACTCTCTGAAGAGAAATTTCCATGTTTGAGTTGATCGGGATAAAACAGATTCAATATATTCAGACAATGGAATCGCATCCATTTTAAAAGACAGCCCGGATTGTGGGAATGCTTAAGAATTAAAGTATTTAAAGAAATTGGGTCGTGTAAAAAATTTAAATACTCTGAACCTTTTTCACGCACGTTGAAACAAGATTATTATACAATATGTCAATATTATATATTAGCGTTTCTTTTATAAATATAACATTATAACATAACAATATTTTTTATTAGACTAATAGCGAAATATACGATATCTTTCAGGCAATCTTTTTAAATACAATAATGTTATGTACAAACATACAAAAGTGTCATAGTAATAATTGGGTGGCTTTTTTACTAAATTAACATAAAAAATAAAACAAAACCAAAATCAAGTTTTTTTTTACTATAACACTTCAAGAAATTGGGTCATAATTTTTTTTAAACTGCAAACCTTTTTTACGCAGGCTAAATTATTAAAATACAAAAATGACAAGCCTTTTTTCCATAAAGCAAAAAGGCATTCGAAATCGAATATAACAATATAACATAACAATATTTTTTATTGTTCTATATGTATAGCGAGGATATACTGTCTTTCAGACAACCGTTTATAATCTAAATACATGTAGGTATATGTAATTCAAATTATGACTGACATAGTGATCTATCAACGCACAGCTCAAACCACTGGACGAATAGGGCTGAAATTTGCCATGCAGGTAGATGTTATGACGTAGGCATCCGCTAAGAAAGGATTTTGATCAATTCTACCCTCAAGGGGATAAAATAGGGGATGAAAGTTTGTATGAAAATCCACGCGGGCGGAGTCGCGGGCAACAGCTAGTACATTATAAACCTTAGTCTTGAATCACTCTGTGTGTTAAAAAGCCTGAAAATCTGCATGATAATCGGTTGCGTAGTTTTAATAAAGATTTAAGCATTAAAAAATCGCTTTCTTTTGTCTGGCTCATAATGACTTTGTTTTATACGATGTAGTCATAATACATACACATTATTTAGACAATAATAATTTACGAGTAATTTAAGTTCTTCAGAGGGTAGGGCGATCTGGGTTCATCTGATAATAAGCGAGCACCTCCACTCATGGTTCGACCACATAAAACGATATTGTTAAGAGATAAGTTAAGAGATTACATACTACTATTTTTTTCTAACTATACAGTGTATTTAATACTTTTTGATAAAATAGTTAGCTAAATAATAATAGTATCTATATCGTTCATATTAAACGATGTATAGGCTAATATAATCCGCCCTATAATCGACTACATATGATTCATTACGTATACCTGCGGAGCGCTGGACGATACAATCTAATTGGGTGCACGTCGTTATCAATAATTACATATTGTGGCTGGATATATCCTCTCTATATACATACTCTATATCTAATACAACATATTTAATTATTTTTGCCTTTTGTTTAATTTAAGCTCCTAGTTTTAAAATAGTTTCTGCAGTAATACCGCGATAAAGGTGTCCTATGTGCAAGTCCACGGTATAATCTACTTAAATCTAATTAAAATACATTGAGTAAAAGGGGAACGAACATCGATCTCAAACTTAAGTTATCATAATGTTAATAATAACACCTGAAAGCAAACAAAGTGAAGCCATTTAGAAGTAGATAATTTTGTCTACTTACATAGATCATCACAGTCCTAGTATCAAAACTCGTATGCATTTTGTAGTTTTAAATTTTTCCACATTTACAGGGTAAATTTCAATTACATTCCACAGGGTAAATTTCTTATAAGACTGACCAATAGATATTAATGTCTGTGCTTTGCGTCATTTTATCCAACGTATAAATGTGCTTAATAAAAATATTTCAAGCTCTATAGGTACTTGGTTATATTTATTTTTAAAAGTATTTGCTATGTCTTTATTCACTTACACTTATTAACAACGACATTATTCAAATTTGAATTGTTGTATTTTTTATAACTTTTTGCTTAAGCGTTAAATCTGAACCGTAATGAAAAGTTTTTAATGCTTTTAAAAGTACAACCACGGAGTGTTACATTTACACAGAGTAATGAAATGTGGATAAAGCAATTATTTTAATATTTATTTTAAAAAAGGTCGAGATAAATATCAAATAAGTATTAACTAAGTTCGCTAATATTTTTCTTAACCTTGAGTAGAATTCGAGGATTGATCGGTTAGTAAATTTACCCTTTAAGTTAACATCTATACTAATATATAAAGCTGAAGAGTTTGTTTGTTTGAACGCGCTAATCTCAGGATCTACTGGTTCGAATTGAAAAATTCTTTTTTTATTGAATTGACCATTTATCGAGGAAGGCTTAAGGCTACATAACATCACGCTGCGACTGATAGGAGCGAAGATATAATGGAAAATATAGAAAAAGCGGGGAAAATTATTCATCTTTGATGGCTTCCTTTGCGTGCGCTGCGAAAACGGTTCAAGATACAAAAATAATATGTATGAAAGAATTATTCCTCTTTAAATGATCTAAAAAAAAGTGCGCGACAGTATATATCTATCTTCTAAGATTGACTCACTATAACATAATAATAGAAATAGATCCGACGGGGACGAAGTCGCGAGCAACAGCTAGTTAGTATATATAAATAACTTAATTATTAATAAAACCCACGATTTCATTACTCAGCATATTAGAGGATTTAACACTTATAAAATAGGTGCCTTATGGTTAGTGGTATAACAACCAAACTTTAATTATTATATTTATTTAATACATTTATCATATAGAATACAATTATTTTCTGTTTTACGAGTGACGGTCTCGCTTTTTCTTTAAAAACCGCGGTGACAAGTAAGTGAGTGAGACGAAACATTCAAATCATGACATTTGCCACAATAGACTGTTTTACAAGGGTCAAGCTACAAAACACTACTAGTAAAATAGTAAAAGATGAGACTTACTTAATTCGCTCCTATTTTATTCAGCACTTCACTTAGAGAGATTAAGTTTTTATGTCAAGATAAAAAAAAAGTTGTTAACCTCAGTTATTTAATGAATTGGTTTCGCATAAAAAAGACATTAAATTTGATCAGGATATAAACCGAATGAGACTTCCGTTTAAAATTTTACGACAGCAATAGTTAAATTTTAATACAGTTATAAAGTTGTAAAGTCGCCAATTACAGATGTTGGACAGAACGGCTGCTACTTATTTTATTACTTGGACATTATAATATCAGTGAATGTCTATAGAAGATTACCTACTTGAAAAAAAAAGGAAGAAACATTTATTCCAGAGCACGACTTAATAAGTCAACAAATAAAAACACTTCGGTAAGAAATTTCATATACCTACGCATGTGATTACTAATACACCCTAAAACCCCCCAATGTTCTTTAGCGCACCTCGTCATGAGTTCTCGAGGATGCTAAAGGTATCAGGATGTATCTATCATAAGATGTGTAAGAGATGTCATTAAGAGTCAGTAAGAGTGAGCGAAAAACTATCTCCTTATGATTAATTTACCTGTAATTTTGTAAGCATGTATGTATTTAAGAACTTATGATATAATAAACATATATGATATAAACTATACATGATGTAACCCATTGTAGGGCCTTATGGCTATTACTTCCAGAGCACAAATCACATTATCATAAACAGTGTGTAACAAAAAATGTATCCGATTCTGAAGGGTAATATTCTCTATCTAAAAATCTTTTTTTTATAACAATGAAATGAAGTTTTAAAGATTATGTTTCTAGTGAAAAATTTAAACAAATTTAAGGAAATTCACAAATACTGGCAACTCACGTACGGTTCGTAGACCCTATATATATATACCCTAGCATAGCACGTGAACGCGAGACGGTGTTGCCATGTAATTTTTGCAATTTTACCTACTTTATTGTTTTGTTTGGAAAAATTAATTTGTTATTTTTCAAAACGATAGCAAAATAAGGACCTACTACCGGTATATAGTATGAGATTTTCGGATCTGACACTTGTTTTGTAACACACTGTATAATACGTTGAATTTTATACCAAGTTGTGTTCAAACAAAAATATGTAATGAAACCTTTTATTTCACCTTTAATGAGTTTCTAGACCGAGCGCTGCAGGATTAAAAATAGTACTATCTTCACTCGATACGAACGTAGTTTTGATGACTTTCGAAGCAAATACGAAAGTTGAATAGTATCGAAAATAGAAATAAAAAAAACTTCTTTACCATCAATATTAAACTAAAGGAATCATTCTTTAAAATTGGTTTCGTAGTTTACACGTAACGTTAGAACACATACTATACTCGTGCATAAACAGCTAAAATGTTTAATTATGTATGCTTTAAACTAATAAAAAACTTAATCTTGTACCTTGTATCTAAAGAGAGTGTACTTTAAAACATAAAATGTTTGGTTATTAATATAACTGTATTTTAATTTGAATTCAACATTTTGAAAATCATGACTCATTATTCATTTAGACATAATTATTTCATTTAGACTGAATTAAACGTTTCTGTCGTCATTTCCATGGTAGGGTCAGCAAAAAGTGCAGCGTTGCTTGATGGGCGAAATCTTTTTGCTTCCGTCCGAGGTGATCCGAGGTATTAATAAGAAACAGTGTACGACTGATTAGAGAAAATTTCTTGCCTGAAAATGCTGCTCAGTATTTATCGAACATTAATTAAAAATGTTCTATCTCGTCTATGAAAGCACGCAATTTAAATGCTTCTCACATTTTAACATTTTATATTTCGTAGTAGTTTTTTGAGTGCTCGTCCGATTGTAAAACAACACCTGTGTCTATAAAAAAAGTATGAATAGCAAAATGCTTATTATGATCAGAAAATTCACTTACCTTTGTGACCATTCATTTATATCAAATTGGAAAGCATTAAGTTTAAAATACCCTACTTAAGAGTATATAATAGAAACACCAAAAAACCGATCGGACCACAGCACAGAACTGCTAAGCTTTATAGCTTATAAATTTCAAAGGCGTTTCGATGAGAAAGGAAACAAAGTGAGCTATAAATTCCCAATAATTCCACCTTTCATTGTACCGCAGCGGGCTTTTCTGTTATTTAAATTGAATTTTCTCTTCTGTTTTGTTTTAAGTTTTAACGTAGCTTTAAATTTGTAATACTTTGTAGGCCTTCGTTATATTGTTCAATTGGCTAACAATATTTTATTAGGTTAGTTATAGAGTTTTGAGTAACACAGCAAATAATTCGCTAACCGATAACTAAGTTCTACGTGAATGTTTTGCCGGCTTTTAACAATGAAAAGAGAAAGAAGATACGATAGATGTTAGGATTTCATTAGGATATCTAATTACCTAGTTGAAGCTCACAGTTTAGGCTCTACAGTGGGACATAGTATCATGTATACGTATATAAACTGCCAAAATAAATAGCTTTTATCTTCGCCTAGTAGAAAGTTTTTCAGAATATAATAATGCCCGTACAAATTTTGACGATTTTTGCTTTCTAAGATTAAATTAATCTTCAAATTTAATCCATTTAAATTTTTTACAGGTAACATTACGTAACTAGTATTACGTGAATAGACGTATTCACCAACTTGGAGTCATTAGAATGTTGAGCACAAGGTATTTGTTTCGACGGGAACGTGACCTACCGGGACGGCGAGTTATGGGCCAAGTTTGTGGAACGGTCCAAACGGCCGAAATGTACTCCACTTGGGAACAACTTGCGAGTCGGTTAGGAAATACGCGATTTTCGTAGTAAATATGTTTTATCTATACTAATCTATACTTAATATATAAAGCTGAAGAGTTTGTTTGTTTGTTTGTTTGAACGCGCTAACCTCAGGAACTACTGGTTCGAATTGAAAAAATATTTTTTTATTCAATAGACAATTTATCGAGGAAGGCTTTAGGCTACATAACATCACGCTGTGACTAATAGGAGCGAAGATATCATGGAAAATGTGGAAAAAACGGTGAAAATTATTCATCTTTGAGGGCTTCCTTTGCGTGCGCTGCGAAAACGGTTCAAGATACCAAAAAATATGTATGAAAGAATTATTCCTCTTTAAATGATCTAAAAAAAAGTTCACGACACTATATGTCTATCTTCAAAGATTGACTTACTATAACATAATAATAGAAATAGATCCGACGGGGACGAAGTCGCGAGCCACAACTAGTTGGTTAATATAGCGGAAGGAGTGTATGATTTTTATGTTATGTATTTTTATTTGCTATCTATCTGCTCGTAGGTACACTGTGAATTTGTTTGAAAATTTTTTGTAACTCTTAACTGAAAAATCTGACAAAAATTAGGGTCATGCCGGGGTGAAATTGAAGAACACAGTTTCCCCAATTTCACTAATTATAACAATAACGATATTGCACTTTAAAATAAAACTTCGCTTATTGAGCAATGTTATTCGTGTATGTGTCTTTCTTTTTTGTGTTAAATTTCATATAAAACATTAGCATAATATTTTTGTTTTTTTGTTATTATAAACCTTCTATAAGCCTTTCTTTTGATTGGTTTTTGAAATCTTAGAATTTTTCGCGACGACCTGAATATCTTTTTAATATTAATATGTAGTAAAGGCAATATTCGACCGTCTTTCATTCATAATCTTATTAAATTCTTTCTCTACAGGTAGCGGTGAAACACTGGTTATATTTCAACAGGCCAAAGGATAAGGCAAAACTCGCGGGTGGTCGTTATTGGTCAATAAATATAGTGATTTACTGTCGATAATATTGTCAACATGGCTTTTGTTTTAAACTATTGGGTTTAATTAATCAAGATCATAAAACAGATAAGTTTACAGTGAAAGAATTGAATCGAATGTTATTTAAAATTACAATTAAATATTGGACAAGAGAAATAAAACTGTATTAGGGTAGCATGAAGTCTGAAGAAGATGAAAGTGTTCAGTTGTACTGGATTTTTTAAAAGATCACGAATATTCAACAATATGTCTACGTGAAAACAGGGTTTGACCTATTTATAACCCTTTTAAACAACGAACCACAAACTTAGTATTATTAAAGACTCTTGTCTAATAATAACACTCCTTATTAACTCAAAATTCTTTGTCATATCATTCCATAGGATGTATCAAACAGTCACATTCTTTAGTCTATCCTTGTGTATGCATTTAAAATCCTTAAAACTACGTAAATGATTTTCTTGTGGTTTTTTTATCAGATAAAGTGATTCTCGAGGAGGTTGATGTGTATAATACATTCATAATTGTGGGTAAAATCGTGAAAAATATAGAAATTAATTTATTCAAATGTATTCGCCCGTCGCCTGGCTCCCAAAATCTCTGCGTAATAGAATCGCGTACACGGGGACTAAGTTGGCAACTTACACTATTATCCCGTGATTTGTGGCGGTAAATATTTTAAACTCAACATGTTTTGTTATAAACAAATTAGGAAGTTAAGGCAGCCCTTTCGAAGGTCCGGAGTAGGTTGTGTTAAAATAAAAATTAAAGTGTATATTGATACTTTGCATTCTTACTTATGGAACTTCATTTTATGTGAAATTAGCAGAAGTCGTCGTGCCCACTTCGTTGGGCATAATGTTAGATAATAATCCTTTTTTATTTTTGTAAGTTAAATAAAAAAATATAGCCTATGATACTCAGCATGAATGTGGCTTACTGTTGGTGAAAGATTTTTAAAATCGGTTCAGTGGATCTCGAGATTACCCCTTTACAATTTAACATACACAATTTTTTTTTACAATTTAACAAACTTTACTTCTTTATAATATAAGTATAGATAAATAAAACACTTCACTAATTTCATAACGTATATTTAATCTTTATAAAATGTAATAACAATACTACATGCATTAATAAGGATAAATAACTACTTTCAAATGTTTGAAATACAAAATAAACCATTAAAATAACATGCATGTAATTTTATATTAAATATACAGTTTAATTTTCCATTTTAAAATCCATCTAAACAAGTACACCTCAGTCCACAAATTTGGTCGCACAAACTAAATGGGGTGGAACCGTTTACACAAAGCTCAAAGTTTCTGTTCCAAACGTGTCCTTTGAAAAGCAATGTACAAGACTGCATTTAAATTATGAAGTTGCAAGTTATGCCGGGGTAATGGTGTGCCAGTAATATATTGTAGTTTATGTAAATACTTAATGGCGACTGTGATAAATAATTGTATGTTTTACTAAGGTTTTTTATTGTTTTTAATTTAAATTTGTTCTTTGTATTGTTATTGCTATTTATATTTCAGGAACAAACTCTTCAAAAAATGAATTAACCTTTTCAATTAAAGTGTCTGTCGTGAAATAATCCTTTAGAAATGTTGCTGCTGCATTCATTTAAAGCAGCACTATATCTTAGTTATAAAATCTTTAATTACTATATCTAAGTTGTAAGTATACCTTCCTAAATCAATAAAAAAAACATTTCTATCGTGAATTGTTTTTTTTTAATTATTGTAACTTCGTTTGAACTAAATCCTAATGCGACGTGCTTTAGCGATATGCAGCCTGCACTGTCATTTAGATACAAATTATTCTAAAATACTCAAGACTCAATCACATAACATCAACAGAGGACCGCTTGGCGCAGTGGTAACACGACTGCCTTTAGCGCGAACGGTCGTGGGTTCGATTCCCACATCGGAAAAATATATTTGTAATTTACATTTGTATTTTTCTGAGGTCTGGGTGTTGCTATGTAT
>DWAJ01004955.1:0-12145 GCA_018238005.1 Eurema mandarina | reverse complement strand
AACAGTAAATGTTTCTATAGTTGTTAATCTACTATCTATGTCTCGCGGTGTTACCCTTGATTTATTATGGAAAACAAGGGTTATGTGTTTATCTTTTCCGACGAATTACGACTTGGAGTGCTTAAAGAAGAGATTAGTACATCGTACATCTTTTTAATAGGTCGGCAACCCACTCCAGAGTTGTCAAGCTCTGCAAGTGTTCATGGGCGGCGATGACCACTTTCCATCAGGTGGCTCGCTTGCTCGTTTGCCCCCTATGTTATTAAAATACAATTCATTACATGGATATAATAAATATATTCAGGACGTGACAACATTCTAGGGGTTCTAAGGAGTCGAAATTACCTAAAAAATTGTTAGACACTAATATTTGGTATTTCCTTATATAAAACTAGTATTCCAGGAGGTCCTTTCCAAATCCTTGATTACTCAGTTTTAGTACCGACTAGAACTGTTAAATAATCTGCACTAAATTGCATCGCAGTCGTAAACGTTTTAGGATTTCAGTTGCGAAATGGCTTAGCGATGAAAAGTTTAATCAACAACTTTAATTTTATTGTTTTTCTTTTTTATAGATCTGTTAAAATTTAATTTTGCTTTAGTAAAAGCTGTACCAATTCGCGGTGTCTGTAATAATAAAATAAATAAATAATAATAAATAAATATTTTCAGGACATTTATACACATCGCCATCTAGTTCCTAACTAACGAAGCTTGTGTTATGGCTTTTTTTCTGTAACTTTTCTTTTGTAAATACATCCATACAATACATAGTAACACCCAGACCCCAGGAAAATACAAATGTAAATAACAAATATATATTTTCTGGTGTGGGGATCGAACCCACGACCCTTGTGACAAACAATTGTGCTACCACTGCGCCAAGCCGTCGTCAAATCGTAATCTGTAATATAAAAATGAATCGCCAAATGTTGCTAAGAGCATATCTAGATAACTTGATCTATTACGATTATTATTTTTTTAGGATGATTATTATTATTCCTTGAAAAAAACGGTAGGCGTTATCAAACTCGCTTTCTTAAACCTATTCTAGCCCCCTATGTATGCTTAAACCTTTCAAACTACACCATCAATTTCCATGTTTTTTTATCAAATACAGTGAGTCAAGAAGTTTTAGTACTTACACTAACAAATGCATAAGTGCGATTAAAATCGCGGGGCGGGGCTAGTTTAAGTATAAAATAACAACGATTAATATAATTGAGCCACAACTAAAAGACTAGTTCTTAAAGACTGGCTTTAGACTTGTTCAAGGCTGGCTTATTGGTCTGAAACTTTGTCTATGAATCAATAATAACTACCTCGTGTAGGTTCTCGAAATTTTAATTGAAAACTTGTCTTGCCCCGAAATAACCGGCGTTCTTAAATACGTGTTTTAACATAATATTATATACTAGCTGGCCCAACGTGACTTCATTCACGCTGTACCTATCCTATCCAAAACCCTACACCATAACCAGTGATTCTCAATCACTGTACCGCGGTACTTTTGTATGCCGCCAAATTTCAAGCGTGCTAATATATAATAATGCCAAAAGTTGCAAATATATAATAACTAGCTGTTGCCTGCGACTCCGTCCGCGTTAACTTTCATAAAAAATGTATTCTCCTGGAAACTGGATAAAAAGTATCCTATGTCCTTCTCCTGGTTCTAAACTACATCCCCACCAATTTTCAGCATAATTAGTTGAGCCGTTATCGAGTTGTAAATGGTGTAACTAACACGACTTTCTTTTATATATATAGATGTATAGCAAACATACCAATAAGTGACTATCGCAGCAGTATGTATTTTTTAGTGTGATGCCAAATTTTTAATACATTGAATATGTACCGCAACAAAAAAAGGTTGAGAATCACTGCCCTATACTCATACATCCAGGAATGTTAATCAAAAAAAAACTGGTGTAAATTGGTTGAGAATTAATCGAACCAATACTACACATTCTGAATTCATTTTTATATTACAAAGTAAATCACCAAATACATATTTCATGTTTCGTTTTTCTAAGTAGGTACCAATCAGACATTTCAATTATTTTACTTCAACACAAATCTCAGTATATAGCTTAAAATTAAAAAAAGTGTATTCAATCGACACTTGAACCATAAACAAAACAACAATAGAGCTAGAGTTGTTTATGGTTCGCTCATCCTTCCGCGACTTTGTCTATGAATTATATAAACAAGGGCAGCTTTAATAGGCTTGCAGAGTTTGGTGTACCCTTGGATTGGCTTGGAAAAGTTTTTTTATGTAGCTAGTTATTTTTTTAACTCGCTTTAGGGTTTGTAGTTTTGGAAAGCAACGAATTCATGAGACTTTAGCTTTGAGATTGTTCGTCGAAGGTGGTTGTTAGCCATCAGGCGAACCATCTGATCAGTTACTTGCCATAGCCTAAAAATGGGATAAATAAGTTCATAATATCAAATATAATCTTTAATATTATAATATAAATAATATCAAAACAGGACCAATATCAAACGGACTACAGTAAATATTTTGAGAATATCTGTGCAAAACTTAAAGTGAAATTATATAATTAAATTTAAAAATAAAATGTTCTCAACCCCCGATCCACTTAATGCGTGGAGAGGAAACATGAAAACAGTTTTGTAAAACTGAATCATTAAATTAAAAAATTAAATATTTTAAGTTCTCAACCCCTGATAAAGTATTCAATGCGTGGAATAGACACATGAACTCAGATATCGTAAACATTTTTTCAAATTAAATAATTGATTTTCAATTACTTATTTGTTAACACAGATTGATTTCCCGAATCACTCAACCGTAAATATACGCCCTGAATATCTAAGTATCGAAGACATTTGTCTCAGTAGCAGCTGAATTTAGGTCAAGTAATTAATGTAGGCATACCGAAGCCTGCTACAAATTGCGTTGTCTACAAACTGCGTATTTTGGCTTTATTTACATGATCATGAATAATTTGTGCTCGCACGAAATATTCCCTAATGGTTTGTTAGCTTTATTTTATAATTGCTTAATAAAACATGTATGTATTAACGTTTGTGTCTGAGGTTTTAAATAAGAAAACTTGATCTCGTAGTGAATGCTTAATGTTGGTATTTTATCAAATTGAAGTTATTAAGTCAAAGTCAAAGAGATTTTTATTCAATAGGGCTACATCGGTAACATTTTTCGTCATGGTATTACAAAACAATCATTTACCACCGGTTCGGAAGGCAGTTTCTGTAGAAAGAAGAACGGAAAAGAAACTCTGATAGTTGCTCTTTTAAATTATCTTTTCTATGGTGGAGAAATAATATTTAATTAGGTTAATACTTTCAGAAGAGCTACCAGAGATTTTTTCTTTCGTTTAACTAAGATTTACGCAGCACTATGTGCGAAGGTTCCCGTGACCACTACTATACCTGTGAGACTAAATGTTTTTTAGTCGATAAAAGTCCTGTAAATAACTTATGATGATTTCTCCACCAAACGCCATACATATACCATACAATAACATTAATGTTTAATTTAAAACACAACACTGAAAACATAGTCATAAAATTTCTATCTCCATGATATAAGCCAAATTAATTCCAAAATTCACTTTCCATATTACCTATCTCCAAACAGGGCCAACTCTCGAATATCTCCCAAATTAAATGTCGCAAAAAAACTAGCGAACAGCTAACATGTTTACAAACTCCGTTCGGGTAATAAGTCAAAACTTTTTTGTTATTCCCTTCAGTGGTGTTGAAATCGGCACATCGCGTAAAGTGTTCCTAACTTTTTCATATGAAGTTCGCTTTAGTGGGACCAACTTTTTATGGCTGGTCTTTTGTGAGCTCCGCTTATGGCGATGCTCGCTTAGGTTAACTGCTTATGGGGTATATTTTTCATGTTCGTATTAGTCTGTAGTGTTGTAGATTATATGCTGTTAAGGTTACGTCAATCTGTAAAGATGAAGTAGTTTCGAAGGAAGTTATAGTTATCATTCTTTAATGCTTATTACATTATATTACTGGCTATGGCAAATATATTTTATAGCAAAACTAAAAAATATGGGCTTGTCCCAAATAACAGGTTCGGTTATATTTATCTATTTAGAGTAGGGTATAAATAGCTGTCTTCCACAACATTAAAGACAAACTTTACCAAAGTACCAGACACCAATTTTGATACAAAAATAAATGATAACCATAAAATTCGGCGCAATAACAATCCTCCAAATTCACGCTGCTTTAACAATAATTTAATGGGCACCGCCACCAATTATAAATTACAAAACGAAGAACTCTTTCGCGATTTATCGTTAAACAATCACAAAGACGCTGTTCCGTGGAACATTCGAGAAGATTCGAGAAATTTCTCGAAATTTTGAGGAGTTGACAATGGAACACGCTAATGAAGTCAAGGGTTAATTAGCAACTCCTTGAGGCTTCGCGGCTCCTTAAAGCCGCATAGTTACATAGTTTGAAGAGTCCGACAATGGACCATCGTCAATTAAAGCCGTGGTTAAAGATTTTGAAACAAATTTGGGGGAAGATATCTTTGAAGCGCTGTTGAGGTTGACGAGAAAAACATATCGCTGAGAATAATTTTATTAATCTGCCCTTATTGTGAAATATACTTACTTATATTATAAACTAGCTGTTGCTCGCGACTTCGCGTCCGTCGATCTTTATTATAACTATTACAAAGTTTCTTAAAGTTGAAATTTTTAAAGCACTTCAGCGTTCAACAAAAATAATTTTTCAGTTCGAAGCATAGTAGTTCCTGAGATTAGTACATTCAAACTAACAAAAAACCCTATAGCTTGAGGATATTTGCAACTCTTTCACGCAAGATCTATAATATCGATTTGGCTGAACCTTTTATACATCTCTTGTTAGATTAGACCCTGGACCAGACATACATATCACTAAACCTAACTAAGAAAACTATCATTACCCATATCAAAGCGGTATAACCAGTAATGTGTCAAGCGCACGTCGCATTCGTCGGCATAATCAAATACCATAGGCATCCACGATCTTGAGTACCTCGCATAGTGTACACACACATATACACCTACACATATACACGTGTATACGTCACATACTAATGAGATCACGGTGAACCAATACAAGCTTCTTGGACCGATACTGCTTAGCTCTGTTATGACTATGTACTGTGATTAAAATCCCATTGAATTTGTTCGGGAATTTTCAACTTCTATTGTTTTTTACACATGTTTATTTTTATTAGCTATATGGATATATAATATAGATTTTATCCCTTTCATAATTAAGTTCAGAGGAGAAGTGGAAATGTAGTATGTATTTATAACTATATATGAAATTTTTCAGTCTTAATTTATTACACGCAACATCCTATAAATGCGAAAGACTAACAGATTAGGACGAAATTTCATACACAGATGGTCTAGAGCCTGAAATAAAACATAGGCTACTTTTATTTGGATAAAAATGTTATAAGGGGTGAAGGGGGGGTTAAAGTTATATGAAAGTCCGCGCAGATGGAGTCACAGTAATTTATAAATTAATTATTAACTTGTGCAATATGGATGGATGGGACTTGAACTAAATAGATCCTTGTCAATGATTTAAAATATTAAATATCATAAACGCGTTTCAGATATGTCGAAACAGTAGCGGTCGTGTATCACCACGTATCACTCAATGCCCTAGAAAGAATCGTGTATCACCTATCACCTTATCACACCGTACCAAGAACAAACTAACCCACCAATTCTTATTCTTAATAAACATAAATCCGATGAATTCGCTACAAAGTGAACTGTTTCGAGCGCGGCTTACCGAAGATTTGTAACGGGTGCTTGATATAAATTCGCTACAACTCCGCCTTGCCCGCCCACAGTTTAGTATAATGGAATTAAGGACTTCTATCGTATATTAGCCTGGCTGCGGTTAAATGGTATATTTGAACTAGTCTTTGAGATGTCGAGCATATAAAGTTAATGTAGTTATTTATTTGGACTGCTGTTTTCAGGAGTGATTAGCTTGGTGTGGCATTAGATCTGATGTTTGAATGTGATTAAATGATTGTGTAATTAGGAGTTAGTTAAGTTGTAAATATGTCCAATAGACATGTACAGTATATATGTTTTTACCTATCTTTGTGACTTTCTGTGTTTGTGTAAGAATGTAAATGTGTAAATGAGTCGTTTTTCTATATAAAATAAACATATTACTAAGCAGTATGAAATTGTATGTAAGCCGAAAAATTAGTCACCTGGCAGTTTCTATAAACGTTTTTTTTAAAGCCAGACCACTTTAAGTAAATGTATAGTAGCGCAGTAGAAGTTAGTTCCTCCTTATTATGAGTCGATTCTCTAGTAAACCTCTTCACTCGATGTCATAAATCAAAGTAAACAAACTGTATACGATCAGCTACAGAACGCTATAGAACACATTTGTTTAAAGCATTAATCTCAAAGTTTGATGGATCGATTTGTCAGCCCTCAAACTTTACAAAAGGAACTAATACGTTCACAAGTTAATTAATTAGCAAGATTTATTATCCGTGAACGTGTGTATGGCGTATCATTACGATAAGAGATGGTTAGATAATCATAATTGATAGGTTCGCTCAAAGGCTGGGTTATTATGTTGTATCGTGAGCAATGAGGTACGCCGTGTTATGACAGCTGATTAAAACTATTTAGTCACGGCTTAGATCAATATTTCGCTGTTCATTTATTTGATAAGACTTGCTTTTGTTTTATCTTTGATACTTTCCAATTTTTTAATTCGTCTTATAAAATCATTATTTTATTATTAAGAATAAAGAATACTTAATGGTATACAGTATACACTTTGTTTCATTAACTCTAGCGGCGTTGGCTTCGCGCATGGTCATTGGTTAATGGTCAACCCATGACGTTTTCTCCGAGTGTATCCCATGTACCGCCTTTAAAAGACTAACGGCCAAATACTTGTACGAAAATTAAAGTTAAGCACGTCTTAAGTCTCGTAATTTTGACAGAATTGTATTGCGAACTGTCAAATCGGACCGTTTTAAGTTTTACTTAAATTTAAGTTGCGTTTCAATATTCCGGCAATAAACACCACCTTTAAGTTGAGATGCTAAGCAATCATTATGATTATTTGAATGAATAATGAATATTCAAATTGTGTTCATATGGTGAAGTGGGAACGCCGAAAGCCCACCCAGTATGTAAACAAATAAAAACAATTAAAAATTAAACATTTCCTTATCTTTGAAATCTTTTAACTGTGAATCTATAAATTCTCGCATCCCAAGAGCATTTATAATGAAATTAGGTCCGCGTTGTCGCGGCGTCACAAAGCCACGATTTGCGCCAGAATAGAATTACATTCGCTGTAAATAACTGAAAATGGCTGAAAATGGCATGTCTTCCAATCTGGGGCTTCTTATAATTACTTTATGGGAATTTGAATTTGTTGCGCGTCATTTTGATAATGCCTCGACTTTGATATTGGAGAACTAGAAGTTTCGTTGTTTTGATGTTGTTTGTGGATTTTCAATTATAGCTGTTTACTTGGATTTCATTACTTGGGTTTCATTACTTAGCTCCGATTGGAATGATATATTTTTATTTACTTGTAACATTCATGTCAGTATACACTATCGTGTAAAATTCCTATCATTATAGGGAAAACAATAGCCTTGAGAAAAGTCTTATACCTATGTAAAAAGAAAGTGATCGATAAGTGATTATAAGGCAAAGAAAAAGTAGTCATTGTTAGTATGTATATATTTTTGTATGCAACATTGCAGCATATACATTACTCAATTGATGTTGGCAATTTTATTTTACTTACGTAGACATATTTTTTCTTATTAATAAAAAAAATAATTCTATATTAATTAAAACATACATAGGTTTGCTCGTTCGTTAACCTACAACTTGGGAAGTACAAACTAAATGTATTCTACGAATGAAATTCGATCAAATGCGCAGAGGTCATGTTGCTTTCTCGTCCACAGACATGAAATTCTGCTCTTGTACGTAACTTGTGTTCTATGTACGATTGTTAGGATACAGGATATCTGTACGGCTGTCTGAACTAGAGATTATTATAGAAATGTCTTAACTGACCGTTAGTGTAGGTATAGTGTAATTTCATAATAGACATTTTGACAGTTTAATTAAATACAAATATATAACGGCGTCAGCGATGGCTGAGCGATAGTGCCGTCATCATTTTAATAGTGAGAGAAGTGGAGAGAAAAAGAGATAAAAATACATCTATTATCTGACGCGCAGAAAAGTACAGTATTAATAATTATGTGGAGTCTGTATTTATCGATATTTTTCCATTTGTATATCTTGTTTTGTTCCTACGTGTAATAAGAAATTATACATAAATATAATAGTTGAATTGTAAGAAAAAAAACTAATACTAAAAAAAACGTAGCGACTAAAGGCCAGTTTAGAATGACACCGACGCACTTTACAAACAACCAACGAAGTGACAGGCGTGCGTGTGACGTCAGCTTAATCGGCTGCTGACAGCGCTATCGCCGCCATCTTTAATGTCCCGCTTTACGCTACATACTAATATTCAATGTGAAAAACAAAAGAAAAACGTTTAAACATACATTCCGCTCGTGTGAAAATGTCAAATGTTACAGAAACAAAACAATTAACTCTTTTGATTTTTAATTAAACAAAATTATAAAATTACGGCTGGTTTTAATGCAATATACCTATTATTTTGTAAATAAAAAATCCGGGAAAGGGTTACTCTTGCATTTTATAATTTAAATAAGAATAACGATTAAGGAACACGCCATTTTATTTTGTTCGAAATTTGTACCCGAAAACTTTAGAACATAGAATTCTATTCATAAATTTCTGCCTGTTTTAAATTCAAATTATGACAGCCTGTTTCGAAGTTAGATTAATTTGTGGCTTGTACAAACTATACGAAATTTTAAAATTAGTTTAGAATAAGTTTAGATGGTTATGAATTAATTAAGAATTTAGAAATGCCTCTGTAAGATGTTAATTCTTAATAATCAAAATTTCTGTCTTACATACAATATTTGTACCTTTTTTTTTAATAGTGGGGAAATCCTCATAGGATACTCATGGACCTCGGGGAAGGAACCATGAGTTATGTCGGACTTCTACCAACCAAAATACCAGGGTATACCGTTATACCGTAGCGAGTCCCAGGTACCTTCGCAGACTCTTCCCAACAAAACTTGTACCCACAAAAAGCATAATTAACATAGATTTTCCTTGAACAGTTTTGAGAATATTTGTATAATCATTTTTCAAGTATTGTAATTGTATATAATCTATGTATTCCTAATTTATAAATTTGCTGTTCTTGTTATTTTCCGGTGACATATACATATCAAATAGGACAATTTAAGATGACATTAAAAGCACATCACCGAACCGGAATTCCTTCGCACAAATTCAAGTTTTAAACTCAAAATCCTCCGTCGAGATCACGTCCCTGCCATACATCACCGACAGATGACACACATCGAGTTAAATTAATCTTAAACCTATTTATTTTGGACGCTTTGACAGCACATACACTAGGGCTGAGAAAGTGGGCTGAGAGAGGGGGGGGTTATGTAAGTCGTATGTCTTAATCAGTATTTGGTATTGCTTATTAGACAGTGTGCCACGAAATTAAAATTGCCAATAAATAGAGTGATTCATAAGACCCCTTAGTGTGAATGTAAAACATCAGAAATGTATAGTTCTAATCATTAGTGATCACGTTACCGTCGCGTCATCTGTATTTCTTTAGTAATAGTTTTAACCAAGTTGAGACATTTTGTATATTAATAATTATTAATTAAAGGGTTACCACCATAAGTAGCTACCATCTCAGGGTCAGCCGGTCCAAAATGGCCCTATGTAAAGGCTCTACTACCAAAAACATCTGTTTGTTTCTTCGTATAATTTACGACATTAGGTAGATACCTAAAATCTATATTAAGAATTTTAATCCTACAAATTTTTGCTGATAAAAGTCCCGTAACAACGCAACATCATGATGACCCAGCAGAAAAACTGCCATTGTTAATTTTTGATGAATCGTCCACCTTCGTGGCTTATAACGTTTTATAACTTCGGAATCTCTTAGCCAAATATTTATTATTTTTCTACTCAACCCTTTCTGAGTTCTCCGATCAAGATTAAGATTCCTAGATTTTCTAATACCGCTAGAAATGTTTTGACTGGTACTATATATATTTTCTCTTCTAAAATAGTATCTATTTAATAATTATTAAAGACGGAATCCATTAATCACACCAATTATGAAACGTCTAACGTCTAAACATAGAAAGTAGTAATGTACTATACACCATTCATAGACCAATAAAAAGGTAAAGATCAACCAATCCATCTTCTTTTAAACTTCTAGAAGTTTTCTCCATAAGACCGATGAATTAAATAACTTTCAACATCCTCCGAACAAAACCCTCCAAATTAAAAAGACATGTTTGCTCGGGACCAGCCGGGTTTTTAACCGTTGCTAATTGCTTCATCATTTCGCGATTACAATCCGCCCGTGTGTGGATAATGTACCCATTAATGTATGTAGCAAGGAAATTACACGGAAACTCTTATTTATTCATCCCTCCCATACGTTTTTGGGTTCAATACGTTAGTGGATGAATTTTTAATGTACGAAAGTGTGAACGGAAGATGAGATGTTGCTGCAAAGGTTTTGTTTTTTGAACGGATTGGTATATGTATTCATAAAATTTGTGTTAATTTATTACTTTTGAAAATTTTATGAGCATGAGATCTATGAAACGCATCGGCTTATCTGACTAGTACTTAGTAGAATACAGGCCCATGTTGAAAAAATTATGGGTCATTTGAACCACCGGGTGACCTGTCTAGAACGATATAAGACCATAAAATAATAAGATTCAGCACTATGACGTCACTTGTAAGCTGCCCAACTGAGTGCAGGTGGCTTTCATATATTGTGCGACGGTAACTATCAAATATCGCTAACTTACAATTTCAGATACTTTTCAGACGAAGTCATTAAAATTAGTTTTAATATACATGAAAATTACAAACCTTCATAAACTCAACCAAATACAATAACCATAAAACAATTTTATTGTAACAAAACACATCGTTAGGGTTGAAATATATTTCAATAGCACCCAAACAAGTTAGGCGGAATGAAATAATCAAATTATACAATGCAGAATACGTTATTATCTGTGCGATCAGGTGCCTACGGCCTATAACTAGATACAAGCAGATATAACCGGTTATAACTAGATATAGCGAGAAACGTGTGCGTTACATTAGTGATACGGGTGAGGGACGATGAAACGCCCATAGATAAGAGGGAGGCAAGGCATAGAATGAAGCGATTTTGACTTTTGTATGAATTTGTTGCTAGCATTGGATCATTTTGTTGATTAATAATGTATTGTCGAAAATCGAGTGTAATCACACATTCGCATTAATAGTGCGAATTCTACGTGCGAATGTAAATGCGTTCATTGTAAGGAATATAATTTATTCACATAATTATTTTCTCCTCGTGCTAACTTATTTTTAACTATATAAATAGGCTTTTGTAGTTGACCTTAAATGTACCACGACGTTAATTTAATATAGCCCAAAAAATCAAAGTATACGTTAAACAATTACATACTTTATTATTAAGTTGCGCAGGAATTAAATACTCACATTTAAAAGTACAAGAATGTCTTAACCATACATATTTTATTATGGTAGTGTTTGATTAATTTCCTTATTTTTCTCTCAATAACAGAGACATCGCTACCTGTTATTGAGTGACGTATATTTCCTACTATTATTCCATCTCTTTCCCATTCAGCGTATTCTTCTATTTCTCTTTCTGCTCACTCTCCTCCTCAACCGCTTTTCAAAGGTAACCAAACAAACCTAACCTAACCTAACCTAACCTTTTTTTTTTATAGAGGGAAATGCTTTTAGGCATACCCGTCGCGTGGCTGATGGTAAAGTGCGACGGGTTATGTGGGACTCGCCATGGCCGATGGGGGTGTGTGTGGTGCCGCACGGCCAGGAATACCCACTAAAACCCTCTGCCACTCTTAGCCTTTGAATCGGGGCGGGGGATCGCTCGCGCAATTCCGCCTGCTAAAAGACCGGCAACCTAT
>DWAJ01004954.1:0-12146 GCA_018238005.1 Eurema mandarina | reverse complement strand
ATACCGACGCAGCACCAGTATTTGATTATTGCGTGTCGTGTCTACGTGTAAGTGCTCTGTGATGTCTGTTGGGGGCCGGCAAATTTGGTTTATTTGCAAACGAGCGTCGCTAAGAGCCGATGCGTCTGAACTAAACGTTTAATTAAAAACTCATTGTACGCCGGCCACGATTTATCTCTTCATACCCCTTTGTAATACATACATATATAGGTACACATGTTTTACAGACATGTCTTTTATTTATTTATATATTTATTTATTAAGAACAATCGAATGTTGCATCATTACATAGTATAAAAAAGTTTATTTTTTCTGTCTGTCCCTGTATATGTATAGTTAAGTATTGAAAACTACGCAACCGATTTTCATGTGGTGCTCTTTTTAGATAGAGTGATTCAAAGTGAAGGTTAATGTGTAATACTAGATGCATTAAGTTCCTGAAAAGTATAACAAAGTATTACGATAGGCACAGCACATAAAAATACAACAAATAACATGTTGTGTTCTTGTGTAATAAATAACAATTTATTTTCTTTTCTTTTCATAATAAAACATGAAAGAGGTTTAAATTTTGGAACATATTTGTCTCAAGACTAGCTGGTTTTTTTGTGCGTAAAGCTATCTCAATAAGCTTTAACTAACTGTGGCACAATAGCACAGTGACGTCACAGTACTGTACAGTTACGCAGAAAATGCAAAAACCGCATTCACACGAGCGAATTATTTCCCAATTATATTTGCATAAACAATAACACATGTTCATACTTATCTGTCATCGTCCCCTTATTGTAAAATTAATTAAGTATAACCCATTTGTAAATATCAAGATTAAAATCTGTTCTCACGAGTTGCGAAATTATTATTTTTATAATTTAAGCGATTTTCATCTTTTTCAACTAAACTATAGGTGTTATTATCGTGTGACGTGATTCGCTTTGTGGGGTGACAATTTTTTAAAACATTTTCACGCAATTTCTACTTATTTGATGGAACACATGATAGCTGGAATTGTCTTCTTGGAGATGGAAAATTGTCGTGCCTTGGGAAATCTGTCGACGCATATTTGTAGTGAAAAGCTCTTTTTATTTAAGCACTTATATTAATAACATGAACACAGCAATGAATGTGGAATACTTATCTTATGCAAAATGTAACGCGAAATTTTGTGTGTGTTATAATTTCTTAATGGAACTGCATATTTTACGTTATTTTTATTTAATTATAAATATTCTATCTGATGATGATGTGACAAAGATAATCGTATGTATTTAAATAATAATTAAATTAAAGTTTCTTTAAGGGGCCTTTATTTTTAAAGAGCATCTATCAGAGTGTTTTGCCGGTTCTTCTCTGTAGAAAAACTGCCTTCCGAAACCAGCCTTCTTTTCCTCGCCGGTGATAAATTATTTGTAATACCAAGACGAGACAATAGTGTATAAATAATGTAATAAGTAACCTAGTTGAATAAAAATAATAAAATACTTGTTATATCAACGTTAATTAAAAGAAATGAAAATTAAAATGTTTCACTTTGATTACTAAGTAATAGATATATAATCATACAGACAACAGGTCTACGGCTATGAGGGAAGTTACCAGCTACAAAAACGAATTATGAGACTAGTTGCAAGTGTCAATAAAAAGTAATCTTAGCGAAGTCTTCATTGCGAAGCTGAGTTGTGAACTTGTGGCAAAAAGTGGCGTCTGACAGGTATTACCACATCGCCTCCTTCAGGTTTGTAACGAGTGTTACCTACACGTGTTATTAAGTTGCTAGTGAAAAAATATTGGTCTTTTGAACAAGGGTATTTGGAAAATTTAGATTTTGAGTAAGTGTTCATCAGTAAAGTTCTGTTTAAAAAATTCTTGAAATACCTATATTAGTGAATCAAATTTCGTGTTTTTTTTTCATAACTATTTGTCTGTTGAATTAAAAAACTATATCTATGTAGGTGAAAATTATTTTTCATTACAAAAATTACAAAATAATTCACAAATCACGAACAAACTTGACACGTCCTTAATTTAATAACACTTATGTGCTATTTATCTTCAATATTCTTATATTTAAAACACAACTCTAGATGTCCATAATACAGAACACTTAAAAGAATCACATTTATCTTCAAATTTCTTAAATTTAAAACACACAAATCAATCTAATAATACAAGACGAATGTCGTTTCAGTAGAATTGGACAGTTCTGTGAGAGCGCTAAACGGTAAATTTTATTTAGTCTGTGGATAGATTTATAGGGCGCTCCCCGGACAGCTCCGACACCCAGAACAAGTGGCACAGACGGACGCATACATCGCCAATTTATATATAAATGCACTCATGTGTTGGCGGGAGATTCTTTGCTACTGCGTTTAATAACTTTGAAAAGGCTTAAATATTTGTTTTAAAAGGCTAGTTTTTTAATGAGACATTGAAATCAAATTGTATGTTTGTGTCTAAACGATGAAACAAATAAACTCTTATGAATGAAATTTTGTAAGATCGGCTGTCACTTTTAAATGTTTAATCATTTAAAGGTTTTTTATACGTTTCCGTATAGTTTCATACAAATATTTTCTATACATTATGTACTAGCTGTGTTTCGCAATATAAATGTTTTATAAGAATGTAGCCCTTGTCATTTACTAAGCTATAGGTCTATTCCACATCTCATTAGAATCAGTTTCGTAGTTTTTCAGCCCATTCAATGCAAACGAACAATCAAATCTTCCCTATTTTCCATCAAATATACTTAGTGCAGAAAATAAATCTAACATGTATTTTATTACCTAATTTATCCAAAAATATAACTTAATTAAATATTAACTTCAGAAGAATTTACCTTTCTTAATTTCTGTCATAATTAAAAAAAAAACTTTATTTGTAGAAAAGTCAATTGAAAAGTTTTACTTAAATCTCGTAGAATAGCCCGTCTTTGCTTTTCGTTTTACTCCAAGTGAATTATAGTTAAATGACTGAAATTGAGCGTTTACGGCTTCTTACATATATTAATCTTTTTTACTATATATAAAAACTAGCTGACCCGTGCCCTCTTTGTTGGGCATAATGTTAATTAATAATTATCCTTTTCGGTTTTTTATATAGCCTATGACACTCTGCAATAATGTGGTTTTCTATTGGTGAAAGAATTTTTAAAATCGGTTGAGTAGTTCCCGAGATTTAGCTATTCCACGATAATAAAATTTATGACATTTGATCAATATGTCAAATGCGGCTTTTTATTTTTGTCTATATATTTTTTATAATAAAACAAGAGGGTTGAAACAGTTAAGGGTGTTGACAGTTAGCCTCAAACCATTTTTATTAATTATCAAGGGTTGTTTTTGTAGAAAACCCTTCACCTGCTGTGTCGAAATGAGTAATGAGTTCCTATCAGCACCTTATAATTAATTATTTACGCTTTCACAATGTTTGAAAATATTGTATAGATATTTCGAAAAGAAGTTTGTATTATTAAAAACTTTCGAATTGAATGGTACTTAACAAAAGGTTCATGACAAACACACATAAACATAAATTAACAAATGACAATATGATATTTTAAATAAATACGTACAGATTATAAAGTCATCTCCACATAGTGTTGCTATATAAAAGAAACATTTTCTACCCAGGTTGCCATGTAAATGTTGCATTTTTACAAACTACATAAAATAGTAATCAATTATTTTATTGCCATATAAAAAAATGTAAAATATTGGCCTTCCAGGTTGTCATGTAAATAAATAACTTCTGTTACTACTGCTATTATAAAAATATTATACTCAATAAAAAGCCTCTGCTGTAAAAGCCCATAATACTAACCCTAAGGAATTGTATATGAATATTATGTAGTTGTGAAATACCGGAGTGGGTTCTACGCAGTTGAAACTAGGGGATAAAACTAGTGTATTAAATAAGGATTAAGATGAAGGATCTGTTTTTGGCCAAGAGACGATGGTGACGCGAAACAATGATAGAAATCGTCGGACCAAAGCCGGCGCCCACTCGCGCGGTCGTTCACCCTAAATGCATCACTATGGGAAATTTACTTATTATTTATCAAATTAACCGCTTATCATGTTTAAGTCTACACTGTAGCCATTAAACTTGGTGACGTCATTAATTATAAAATAAATTATGTAATAAAAGATGCAAAGCCTGGTCCGTCTTAGACCATAGTATTCTTAAATAGCAATTTTCATAATTTCTAGTGATGTATTTTGTGTTTAAAATTGTTGCCTGTTTTTAAATAAAATAAAATAGAATATTAAATATAGGTAATAGATCTCATATGGATAATCATAAAGTATTAAGTACATATAAAACTATAAATTTTAAACAAGAGTAAATTCTAATTTCTGTTTGTCGATTAGGTATGTCACGTAGATTTTTTATTATGCCTAAATATAATATGAATAAGATTATTGAACCAAGTAAAGGTTTTAAGAAGAATAGGTACTCAATGGGTGAAAAGTGTATATATTATAATGAAAAACTACAGAAGTATGAAAATTTAATTTATTAAATTATTTAACCGAATTCCTCATCAATATTGTTTAACCTTTAATCTTAACAATATCGTTAAGATAAGTTACTCTTTCGCCCTTTTTACAACATAAAAGGCAATTAAAGACAGTTAATATTGTAATAAATTGGCCAAGGGTCACTCGTTAGGGTCGTTACGAGGTCGTTGACCCGCGTCATGAATACGTAATATTTGGCAAGCGACATCGCTTCCCCCATCGCGTGAATTGTCGGAAAAGCCTTACTATAGGCATGTCTTTATCGATGAAATATTATTGTTAGAGCGGCCTTGTATTTATAGATATGTTTGGAGTCGATCAAAGCGATGTCTTCAAGACGAACATTTTTTTTTTAATTTGGAAGGTATTCGATTTCAGACTGAAAGAGGTTTTAATTTATAAAGTTTAAGTTATCTGTGGAAAAGTCAGCTTCTAAAAATGGTGGTTGGAATATTTATGGCAATATTCATGTAAATTGTCCAAAGCTATCTGACATTATCTGCATAATCTGAAAAAAAATTTGAAGTCAAAATTTTTGACAAGACCAATTCTGTTGGGGTCTCCTAGTTTCTTAATAATTATAATTTGTATCTGATGGCTGTAATTACTAATACTAGTATCTACTCTGGAGTCGGGAGTCACTTTGCTTTTTTTTAAAGAAACCGTCGCTTAAAAGTATCGACATATCGCATCTCTACGAAGACTAGACAAAGTCCTTGAATGTTCTGGAAGGCTATTGACGCAATTTATTTGCTTCCTTCATACAATTTGGTCCAAGTTTTGGCTCAGCGTTCTTTGCTATTTGATTTGATAGGCCAGGCCTGCCAAAATTTGGTAATAGGAAATAACGATTTGTCTGAATGATTATTATATTATTTTATTTATCGCTTACGTCGTGGACTTGAAAAATTGGATAGACACAATACATTAACTCTAGCTAGCTATATTTTAGATTCTAGAGTGTGCTTCCATATAAAGGAAAAAGGTTGATAATATATTTTTTGCCTTTTTACAAAATCAAGTTAAAATCCAAGCTTTACTGTAAAAGCCATAAGTCATAGAGTTAGACACACTTATAAAGGCTTCAATATAATATTATAGCCCATAAAAACTGGCGGGCGCCTTTGAAAAAACAAGGGTAGGTTCGTGCTACGGCCGTAAGGTAGAACTTTGTTAATATTCTCGAAGGTAACGTATTGGTAATAAAGTTAAATGCGCTGTTTTTAGTTTATTATTTGTCGTTAGTTTGAACTAACTGTAAAACCTATAAAACCTACTTCTCTTTTTTCGATATTATTTAAGTTAGGTAATGTAAGCTGTGTCTATAACAATGTCATGTACAATGTACTTTTATATACGCCACATATTTACCTTTTTTGAGATTTTTTATAGACTTCTAAAACCTAAAATAATACTAGTAATAAGAACTCACTTTAAAATGAAAAATAAACAAATATTGTGCTGGTTCGGCTTCATAATGAGGGGCTCCGAAAACAGAAAAAAGGCGCGCGCGCATATGCGTCTTTAAATTTCGAATCGGATGCGAAAAAAATCTCGCGCAATGTGCACGTAGCACGCGCCATATGCCGCGACAGATAAAAAATATTTTTTTCGAACGTCAACACTGAGTTTTTTTTAATGACACAGACTATATATAAAAAGTGTAACATAAGCATAATATTAGTTGGGCGATAAGTAAAAAGTTCACACAAAAACTCATTTTAAGGTTAAATAGGTGTTCGATGTGTAGGGCTGCGGTCAGGAATATTACCTTTAATAAATTGATATATATGTATTTAGATGTTTTTGTTGTATATAATATTATATAATTATTTAAAAATCGTAAATTTCTCCGACAAAGCAAAAAAAGGGTTATGATTATATTTTGAAAGGATAATCTGTAAATTTATTATCGAGGAAAAGTCACGACAAAAAATATGCGAACCAACGATAATTCTCTTGACGATAATCAAGAAAAACAAAATGCGTCAATGTAAGTGACAATTCTTGATAAAACCATAAAAGTTTATTAAATATAAAATGTAAGTAATAGTTGTAATTAAATCCCACTATTAAATTATGGTTTTAAATAAATATTTCTTGCTATGGCATCCTTAGTACCGCGAGACGCATCTGTCGACTCGCGAACGATATCTGTGTACATATTTATTTATTCATTATTGCTACTAACATGTTTATTAATATATTGAAAAGTATTTAAATCAAATTAGACTTTATCATGGGCAACATAAATTCTAAGTCTATAGACTTTTTTAAATATAAACATTGGACAATTTTATTAAAATATAATATTATCGAGATATTTGTTTTAATTTTTAAACATGGAAACTTAAGTTTAAACGTTGTTCCTTTCTTTCTTTCGTTTATAGATTTTCTTTAGTCGTTTATGTATGTTTTTATCTGTTAAAGGTGTATGAAGCCACAAAATCCAATGTGCGTAGTTATCGAAAAAACGACTTATAATAACCTCTTAAGCTACTTTGTAAACCTCAAATTCTAACAAGACCGCATCAAAGGGGCCTTTATACATTGCCGACTTCTTGCTTCATAATGTATCCCCTTATTATGGACTATTTGCTTCAAATTTGCTTTATTACATTATTAGTTAAAATAAATCATTAGTAACTAGTGTTCCGGGGCCTTTGTTGAATTACCGAAAAGTCCTGTCTTGAAATTTTTAACGTTTTATTAGGATTTTTACGGTATAAAACCCTATCCGTTACCAGCTTTTAAAGGAAAGGAAATGTACAAGAGAAACAAGGGGAAAATAAGACTAAATGAAGGAAGAATGTAAAAGATAAGAACATTAAGATTATTCTATGTCGAGTCTAAGTCCTTCATGACGTCATATGCTTAATATGAAAAAGATAATTGATTTTTTAACTAAAAGAGGGATCAGGCCAAGATTATACACCGTTTGATTGTAATAACATTGTCATGATACGGCAGGTGGGGTCTGATAAAACGTCCCCGTCATTTGAATATGTTTTTTTAGTTACAAAAACTGTCGGAGCTCGTTTTTCGAGGGTTTTGGTTAAGGGTAGGTTTAATTTGAAGCAGAATGTCTGTTGTTCTGTTGAGTTTTATTACTTTTATTGCGTTATAATGTGCTTTTAAAATGTCGTTTTATAAAAGGCCAGGGTAGAGTGTAGATAATGATAAATATTTGTCTTGGCTCAATGTTACTAATATGTAGGTACTCGTACAAGACACAAAACAAAAGCCTATTAGTACGTTGACAGTTGAAGAAACATTTAAAAAGTAAACTATTTGGTTGTATGAATTAGTGTCGAAACTTAGGTACTAATAGAAGAGTTTATTGTTAAGATGATTTTTAATATTAAATGTTTTAATATGCATTATCTACTTGCAATTCTTAAATGTAATAACATAACTTTAAAACTAGTTTCAGTTAAAACCTTTTTAACTAAAATTAATTGTAATATGAATTATGTTCTTAAAATCTACTCACAGTAGAGAGGACTATTCGCAAGATAATAAATACAAAAAAAAGTTTTTATAAGTGTTTTCATCTCCATACCATGGGCCAATTTCAAACTGAGATTATATTTTCAGCAGTATCTTGTCACTTGACACAATAACAAATTAGTATTATTTCAAAATAAACGTAGCTACGTGTTATGTTATAAAAATAGTGTATTCACAGCTTAGCTTGTCATGTATCGAACCTACATTGTTGACATTTTCATCAACAAAAGGGCTCGAAATAGCGAAATACCGCGATTGAGCGGACACTGACTGCGTTCCCCGAACACTAAAAATAGGTCCATTCATGACGCCCCGTCAATGGACACACGTACTACAATACATTTATGACTGTATGAATTTGGTTATTCGTAGATAAGGTAGCTTTTTTATAGCTAGCGGAACAGTCGTGACAGTCAGTGTAACACCGAGGAGTTTTAGTCGGTTTGGGTCTGTCATAACATACTTTACCCCCCTCCCCCCCCTAGATTGTAGGCATGCGTGAGCAATTTGTCGGACTTGTACCGACCAAAACCATACCGTGTTTCGTCTTAACTCAGTAGGGATCACGGCACCTTTGCAAAATAGTTAAATTGCTAGATTGCGATGCAATAACAATAGTTATAGAATTAAAACTATAAAGACTCTGGACTTTGGAAAATTTACGCGTTATCTCATCGAAAGAAAATTAATATTTCAATTATATTACCTATATTATAAATTGGATGAATTTTTCCTATTTATAAATGAGTTATTCCACTGTTTTTTGGAAATAAAAACTCTTTAGTTTAACGTTTTTGTTTTGCTCAGTCCTTTCAATTTTGTTATTAATTAAATGTTGTTGCACAGGCAGATTTATTGCATTTGTTAGAGATATTTTAAATTGACTAAAGAAAGTAGTCAAACAAACGTAAAAGACAAAGTCAGCGTCTTGATGCTTGGATGCCTACACGATTTCTGTCACGTAGGATTTTATTCTGATCAAAATAACGAGTCTGTGACATTAGGAAAAAATTAAGTTTAAGGAAATTATAAAGTAATCCTTTTGTTGAAAAGTCAATGGATTATTTAACTTGTTATTTTGAAAAAAGAAAATATACAAAGTTAACATAATATAAAACGACTATGTATTTATAAATAAAACGCAGTTGCCACACGATTATGGACTAATTATCATAGGTGCGTTCGGAATGAATAAGCGATCGATAAGTGCGTATTAAAAACAAAAGAAGATCTCCGGTAGGTACACAACAAAACATCACAGCCGGTTTTACAAGATCTATACGTACTGCACAATCCTGGTGAGCGCAGTGTTATGCACCTACCTACCTGCCCGGCGGCGTTCCCACGCCTAAAACACCGAAAAAAAAGTATTACGAACGCATAGAACAAAAATCATTTTCACACCTTCGCGGAAAGGCTTTAAAACGGTTTTATTACGAATGTAAAATAATAATGGACGAGTCACTTTCTTTTGTTTCCGTATGGAACTGGTGGCGTCATCTGTTTTGATTTGTACGAAGTTTTGGTATTAGCGCCACCTAACGAAACTATGGTATACTAAGATAACTCCATGTAATTCATAGTTGATGATTGGTGGCGTTTGTTGGGTATTTTCACTAGATGGCAGTGTACACAAAATAGCTTGTGTAGTTGTGTGTGTATTATGTAAGTCATTTAAAAATGCTTTATTTTAATTTTAATATTATTTTATAATTTTTAAGTTTGTTTATCATTTTTAATTTATCTTACAAAAACAGTTATTTATAAATATAGAGTGAATGTAATAAATATTTTTATATTTCACCAATTTTAACAAATTTAAATATTTTCTGTATTATACGAAACCCATAATACATTTAGAATCTCCACGTTATTTAAAAAATTTTTTATGATATGCAAATTCGAATTACATATAATGATATATACTAAATTAAACATATGTTAGACAATCCTTACTACATAAATCAAATGCTCGAAGTTAGTTGGAACGAGTTTTTCAATAAACAAGCCTACCCTTGCAATAAATCTCCGAGTCGTAATAAACAGTGCAGCGCCATCTGCCGGCGACGGGCGTTATATCAGCGGCTATAAATCACAACTATGACACCAGATGGCAAAAGTTCCGTGATATATCTGCGCGGGAAATGGAAGATTGTTCGCGAGTTTTCGCATTTCTTGCTCTGAGTCAGGTGTTCAATAATTTTACTGCTCTGCTGCTTTTATGAAAGTATTGTATGACATTTAATGGGTAGCAGTCGGCGTGGTATGGCTATTACTCAGTTTGAATATTACTCTAGAACGTTATATTTATTTTACATTGGTTAAGTTACGATTTAAAAGACATATTTTTTGTATTAAAGGGGCGAAATGAAGCGAATATTTAATAAGCGATTAATAATTATTATTACACTACAAAATCGACTCATCTAAACGTCAATCTAACATGTGAAGTTTATCGAAAATTTATAGGTATAGTTAGTAAAGAGTTTTTAAATTTTTATCACTTACTAGCCGTCCTAACGCGACTTCGTTCACGCTGCACTAATACTACCCAAAACCTATAACCTACGACTACAATTTTTTGCTCAAAAACCATCATCGTACATCCAGGATTATTCTAAAAAAGAATTATGTAAATCGGTTCAGCTGTTATCGAGTTATGCGCTTACCAACACATTTTGCGATTCATTTTTATATTTTAGATGAGTTTCATATTAAAATCTGCTCTCTGACGTTTCCCAGCTCAGAATGATGATAAAAAGAAACTTTTAATTACTTGAATCAAACGTCCCCTTAGCCCCGACGTAATTAACTTTTGGCCAATAACAATTCAGTTTGAACGCCCCCTAATTTTAACGATAAAAATTAAACAAATTAATACCTTTTACCAAGACGTAACTTCGGTATAAAGTTTTATGTCCTTGAATTTAAAATTGAACAAATTAATATTATTTAAGGCTAGCTTTTACTTCTGGTTTCGTGGAGCTACTAGAATGATGTATGTCAAATGTCGTATGTAAAATATTCTTATATTACCTATGACAGAAGTATAACATAAACTACTTCTTATCAAGCATTAACGTGGTAATAAGATAAAGTAAAAAAAACATACTTAATATTATAAATGTGAAAATGTGTTTGTTTGTCCTTCCTTCACGCCATAGCTAAGCAATCAACCTGATTTTTGGCATACAGTTAATTGAAAAGATGGAGAGTAACATAGGCTACATTTTAATTGGAAAAAAGTCGCGGGCAACAGCTAGTAGTTGACAAATTAATAATTCTTGGTTTATTATTCTTGGCTCTATAACCATAAAATAAATAAAACCAGTGAAACGCGAAACCAGAGAGAGGAATGAAGAAATACTATTTGGCTTTAATGAGTCGCGAAGTCAGTAATTACCGGAGTCAATTTTCTGTTTGAGCGCCCCCGGCGTTTCTGCGCTCCTGGTAGCTGTGACCGCGACTTATCCGTGATTAACGGTATAGAAAATTATTTTTGGTTTAACTTCCATAATCTACGGAACGGAAAAGCCCTATCAAAAATAAAGACTGATTGATGTTTTGACGTAAACTAGTGTTGACTACATTGTTAGATTTGGATATGATTTAGTACTTAGGCAAAAGGCAAAAATTATTGTTGAATGGTGAGATAATTTTTATTTATTATATAAACAATAAAACAAATTTTTCTACTAGTACTTAAATTTTATAATTAGCAAATAAAAACGCGTGTATGTATGTCCTCAAAGCGTTTAAGTAACATTCACCATGATACCACAGCTTTAATGATAGTCCCGACGTGTGTGGTAACAACCAATAAGATGAAAAGGTCTCATAATAAGACCTAGTACTGGTTTATGCACATATGTGAACTTTTGCATCGACGACCGTTTGGCGCAGTGGTAACACAACTGCTTTCTGCGCGAAGGGTCGTGGGTTCGATTCCCACACCGGAAAAATATATTTGTAATTTACATTAGTATTTTTCTGGGGTCTGGGTGTTGCTATGTATTGTATGTATGTATTTACATACACACGAAAAAGATGTATATGTAATTTATTCCGTTACCTAGTTGCCATAACACAAGCTTCGGCTTAGCTTGGAACTAG
>DWAJ01004953.1:0-12149 GCA_018238005.1 Eurema mandarina | reverse complement strand
ATTTATGACTTTTCGTAAATAACATATAAAACTGTTTCAGATATTTTATAGTTAACTTCGCTGTTTTCTCTTTTTTTTTCTGATAAACTTGAAACAAAACTTGGCTTAAACCTTTAAAACTTTAAAACCTTTATGGTTTTAAACCCCACAAATAACAACATGCATCTCTGTGTGTGTTATTAAAACAACATCTCATCACCACGTCCTCTTATAGTCAGCCACTTAGAGGACTTAGATCCACACATCCGCATGCCCTGGTGTGCGTGAACGTATTCCTAAGGTTTGATTATTCCGCCATCAAGATAATACGTTGAAATATATTTTATATTAGTCGTGGAGCGAGCACGCGAGCGCGCTGTGTGAGAATCGTATTGCCGACAACAATACTCCTCGTGACTCTAGATGCGATTACCGATTCGATTAATACTTTGACATAAATCGCATTATATTTATTACACCGATTCCATGCTATCTATTCCGTGATATAAACAGTCGTTGGAGCAATAAATAGTAGGTACCTACGGTTTTGTTGCCTTTTTCTCGTGCACAGACTTATCTAGACGAGATAGATTTGATTTGGTTTTTATTTCATAGCAAGCTATTAACTATAGATATACTGTAACTACGGGCGATGTCTAAGGTGATAGATAGGGAGAGACTCTGACTTATTCACATGAGTTAGCCCTAAGTTGTACCTCCCAAAAGTATTGCAAGCCTTTGAAGCTAATAAAATACTTCTTTAGGCATAAGAAATTATGGCATGTGATTTCTACCTTGAATATATTAACTATAGTTTATTTAAAGCATTTGGATTGTATCCAAAAATGGCATGAGTGTAAGTAATAATAGATGACCCATATTTACATGTAAATTAATTATACCTAAGACTTTTGGTCTTTTGGTTTAAAGCCATGTAAATGGTTAAAGGAACATATTATAAATCAAGTGTTTTTGCCAGCTGAAGTTAAGTTTGCCCATTGGTCCATTCGCAGACGTGCTTAATCGTAACGTGGCCAATTTTCACACACACGAATTCAAAGTTTCAGATTGCTTATTGTTCCAGTGCATTTTTAAAAAGGTCCTTTTTGAGACCCAATAACATAAATTTTTGAAAAGGTATCATCGTACAATTGTACATTTCAAATTTAATATGTTTTTCTAAAGAGTAGGTAAGTTCGAATCTAAACTAATTCCAAGTCTTGATTTGTTTTAGAACTTCAAAGTATTTTCTCTCAGCCCGTTAAAGAAGACGCGACGAAATAAAAGTAGCCGAGTCTTGACCGCGCTCAAAGAAAATTCGGATTCGGTGGATTTCTTTGAAATATATCACTCGTTCCATTCTTTACTGTCACAGAGACACATTAAGTTAAATCCAACGACTGTAAACTAACGTCTCTTTTCTCCAGGAAAAGCTATTAACTTTGTCTCTCAGTCACAATCCCTTTTTCTCGAAAATGTATTAATATAAGTCTTAAAAGCCACGACTTTAAATCCATTCGACTGTTTCAGCGAATGTAATCGCTATTTGCTTTCCTATTGTGTTTACTTTCATCGATCAGATCACTGACGGTAATGTTATTGAATGTCTGCTTTAAAGTATTGAGTCTTGATGGTTTACCCTTTAATTAACTGATTGTCTCATAAATACTTTACAATGCGTATTTATAATAATAATAATAATTTATTTACATTTCACAATAATTTTTCCATTACATTTTTGTTTTACCAAAAATAACAATACCAATAGAGTACGAGTTACAATTCGATTAAAGCTTGAATCTGCAGGCCTACACAAAGTTAGCTGGTGTTGTAGGCCTGCAACCCTTCCTTTTTTTCCATTTAAAATTATTTCGTACTTAAACGCAAATAGTATAGGTTATGTATAGTTTGGTCTCAACTCACCTACCGGTTAAGTGATCACAAAAATGCCCTTAAAATGCACCTGACTCCATTAAAGTTGCACGAAACGAGCCAGATGTGCATAAACGGGAGAAATTTGATAGCGAATGAACGCTGATGTACCGATTCACAAACTGCTGCCAAAACCGTATAAATGATGCCAGTATTAAAAGTTAATGGACTCACGAATGTCAGAAATATCAAGCGTTTTGTTGTTTCCAAAAGTAGTATTTTTAACTAAAGTACCGGCAATTTACTTTATAACCTATAATTAATATAGGAGTGTTAGTTTTAACGGGCTCTATTTCTACTTTCTTAACTAGACTATTCTAGTTTCTATTAATAAAAAGTATTTAAATTCATACATAAACAGACAGACACAAAGACAGGTCTACTATAATCTCCTTTAGTTGTTGAAAATCATATTAGAGTTTAAAGTGGCTTAAGTGCTGGGTGGACATGTTTTCTTTTTCGGTTTCTTTGCTAAGTATACATTCTAATATTATGAAAGATTGTGAGTTTTTGAGGCGTAGTACGTTTGATATGGATCCACTAAATGTTTTAAATATTATTTCACCCAATATATTTAACAGTGACAATGAAATCCTCATAATCTATAGACTCTAATAGTTAATCTAAAAGAGGGTTGATTTTCATAGCGGTGTTGTTTAAGCAAATGTTTTCATCAGAGCGTTTAAATTGTAATAACACGATGTTGGTGTTACGCGAAACTCGTCGTATTGTATTCCACAATTCCGTGCTTGTCCCGGACCCAACTTGCCGCTAAAATTTCGCGCTCAGCGTGTTTGATGTTTATTTATATTGCGGTTTCGTTCATAATATGTTGATTGTGGTATTCATCTCGCAGGGAATTCCACAGCCAACATCAGCGTTAGTTTACTTTGTTTTGTGAATAATGAGAAGTTGGGTAAGGGAAATATGTGCACAGGATATTAGTTTTGAACTGTAGATTATGTTGAGATATTGATGATATCATTTCATGGTCGTATTACTAGTATCCAAATAGTGTTTAGGGAATGTGCGTTTGTGAGATTATCTTATCTTACTCTTTCACGAACAACTAGTGAATAGATTGAGTTGGAACTGTATATATAATAGGCTAGACGGTTAAAATTCTATATTTTGCCATTGGAACGGATACTGCAGGGAAAAACCTATAATTAACACAGAATACGCCACTAGTGTGATTATGATATTTTCAGTTTGTAAAGCTATGCTATTTTTGCGAAAGCTTGATAAAGCCTTTACGCCTAATAAATAATAAATTGTTCTTAATACTTTACACCTAACTCGGGCGAAGTCGTGAAGTCACAGTCACTATCGAATATAAGAGCCTGACTAGACGTCTTCATACTCGAATCATGTTCATGCACAGAAAGCCTCGTCAGGAGCAGTATTGTCATAGCCGGGTCAGAGTTTGATCGGCCGCGGCCCGCCCTTTTCTTGTACACTGACTTCCAGCCACCGCCATTGAGACTTAATCATTTCGTCCTCAGAATAAGCTCTGAAGCAAGATATTGGAACACGGTTTGAAGATTCCGAACGTTGCTATGGTTTGCTGTTTGAAGGTACCTTATTTTCTATGTACTGAAATATTATTATTATTTGCTTCTTAACCTTACTAGGTAGTATTACCTAGGAAATATCTCTTCTTTAATTTTATCTATGAAAATGAATGTAACGAAATGATGGCGAAACGAATTGAATGGCCCTTCGATATTTTATATATTCTATAGCAGTATTACATATTTCATATTACAGGATGTTTCGATCGTTCCCCATAGGTTTTCTTATACAAAGTACGATTATGGTGTTTCGTCGTTTTCCACGATATGTCCCGAGGGGCGTCTTATCGCATGAGAACAGGTGGTGTGATACTAGTTTTATTAAAGAATTCAGCGTTGGAAATTCTCGCATCCTAGGCGGATATATGCATCATTTGGTTTTGTTACGCTTATGTAAATTTTCATTCTGTTATTTTTTAGCGTTATAGCCATTCAATATTGGCAGTTTGAATTAGTTTGAATACAGAAACAAGGACAAGGGACAGAACTCTATTTCGTTTCTGACGACATTGCTTCTCTCTGGTTTTGTGAGGGCACGTTGTACCAGGATTGTATCTGGTGCGAAAATACCCACGCAAAAAACATCTTATTACTTAATAAGTCAAAATTTATCTGATATATGAGATCTTTAAATTTTTATTTAGGTATCATCCGTTATCCTTTCTTAACTGTAAACCGGAGTCGTGATAAAATGGAGGTTTCGTTGATTTCCGAAGTGCAACGCTTTGAGAGCAGCTAAGTTGCTGGTTTATACGTCTTAGCCCGAGCTCCGCCGGCTTAGCGCATAGTGTACAAAAGTCTACTACGTGATCCAGGATATATTTGTACGATGAAAGCCTTTGAAAGGCTGACGACGCTTTTATTTAAGGAAAAGAGAGGAGGACTTTATTGAGACGACTACAAATATAACTCGAGAATTGAAAAAGGATTTTTGTACTAGCGTAGAAATCGTTTAGGACTCTTATACATCTTTTGATCTATGCATCCCTAGTACTTTTGATCTGAAAATTTTAAGTTAAAGTAAACAAAATGTTTAGTTATACATAAATCCATAAAGTAGTGTAACATATTGGTCATGCCCAAGACAAATCCATACTATAATATTTTATAATATTATAAATGCGAAAGTAACTCTGTCTGTCTGTCTGTCCTTCCATCGCGCTAAAACTATTGAACCGATTAGAATGAAATTTGGTACAAATGCAGTCTAAAGCCTAGGGACTTTTTTTAATCAACCCCCAAAAAGTTGCGCGAGGGGTTGAAACTTTTTATAATTTTACCCATATACGGCCAAACCGCTGAACCGATTGTAATGCAATTTGGTACACAGATTACAGAGCCTTAGATAAAACAAAGGATACTTTTTAACTGTAAAAAAGCGTTATAAAGTTTAAATGAAAGTCGACGCGAACGAAGTCGCGGTCAACAGCTAGTGCAAAATATATTTTTTATATCATGAAACACACATCGAATACGACGAATCATTACAACCTATAGCTTGCAACCCCAGGGCATTGCGAAATAATTCTGCAACCTAATAAATATTACTACTCACATAATTACGACGCCATATTCTCCAAAGAGTAAGGCACCAGGAAATGGCGGTAGTACCGGGAGTTATATATAATTCTATTGGAATATTTTCGCTAATATTTGCGACCCTTCATAACCCACGGCTGTTACTAGCAGCTCTGCCCCTTAAGGTGCTATTCGGTCAGTTATTTACTGATCTTATAAGTGTAGTAAGTTAAACATTTTATTCGCTGAACCGTCTAATATCATTGCATAGGAAATTCCTTTCTATTTATGTATTATTTTATATTGAATAAGAACACATTAATAGCTATAATACTATAAATAAATATTTTTTAGGACATTTATACACAGCGCCATTTAGATCTTAGCTTGTGTTATGGCAATTAGATAACGGAATAAATTACATATACATACTTTTTTGTAAATACATACATACAACACATAGCAACACCCAGACCCCAGAAAAATACACATGTAAATTACAAATATATTTTTCCGGTGTGGGGATCGAACCCACGACCCTTCGCGCAGAAAACAGTTGTGCCACCAAGCGGTAGTCAAAAGAATGGTTTATTTATAGTACGCGTCATTTATGTTTAGCGATTGACGAAACGCGCCGCTACCTCGATACCTTATTTTTGACTTCTGCGCAGGTTTCGTTCAGCGCTAAAGATTCGTGACGCGTACTATACATACAATGGTTCTCATTAACTGACTTTAAACATTATTTCGTATCGCAATACCTATATATTGTACTTCTTTATGCAGCTATTCGGTTGAATAGTATCGGTATTATCAGAAATGCAGCAGTTTACATGCAAATTTGTAAGTGTGTTGCATCGGGCGATGTTCAACCAAAACAGAGAGGCCATAGAAAATATAGGGCTTTGTGAATTAACATACTATTATAGCATAACAGGAATACAATAGAATGAGTTGTAGTCAAATTATTAGAAGGCAATTGTTTTTTAATACACTGAGAGGATACAACGACGATGTTTTAATAAGCTGTCTGTTTGAAATATACAAATTTAGTGCATTATTATAAGTCGCGTCACGAATGTTTAGCGCTGGACGAGAATAGCTGCGCATCGGTAGAATCGCACTCTTAATTGACGTATTGGTGCGAGAAAGACAACACGACTGGGACAACCAATCAACGCTCGCGCAGCCGACGATCACGCGCCCCGCGCGCCGCGCCGCTACCTCGATACCTTATTTTTGACTTCTGCGCAGGTTTCGTTCAGCGCTAAAGATTCGTGACGCAACCTATAATTGCGTATATATTGTTATGACGTGTACATATGTTTTGCTTATTAGATTTATTAAATGTGATATAGATATTAACAGATAATAATTAATTTAATATATACCAGTGTCTAGATGCTTTTATTGAGATTAGAAAAGTTAAGTTATTTTTGAATTTCGTGTGCTAAAGGTGAGACGCATTTTTTTTTTCAAATTTTGAGAGTAAGCCAGTATAGTAGTTAGTACATAGTTTTTATATAATTTATCAACATTGTTCGTTTTAGTTATAGTCATAGTGTATATAATAATCTTAACTGGTTATGTAATTTTTCACCCCTAAAATGTATGGGGCCAAATGTATATGACTTATTACATTTATTAATTATAAATGTTGCTCGAATGTTCTATTATGTAATAAAAGGGTGTTTTATGAAAATAGGAAAACTACTCGAATTTTATAGTTTGAATCAAGGCGTCATAAAAATATTGATAATTAAGAAATGAGACACATTAAAATTGATGCAAGTTGTGACATGTTAAAATTTCATTATACATTGCTGGTTTTTAGTATTTTAGTATTGAACATACAAAATGTTCAATACTAAAATTCGAGTACTTAAAACGTGCCTCTGGACGGTATTGACAATTTTCCATCATAACATGCCTTGTTTTCCCTTTCTTAGATATTTATAAACAGTTGTCCTATTTTTACAAACACTCGCTCAGGATAAACTTTAAATTTCAAAAAAGTTTTCATAAAAATTATATTATAAAATATAATAAGGCGATGAACATTGCACACATCGGTTTTTAGAAAGAGACCATAGGATAATTTCAGTTTCTTATACGGTTATCTCTTTCGCACTAGCTAGTGTGCGAGGGAGACAACGCTCTATAAACCTAAATTTAGACAGCTGTCTCTTTCTAATGGATGTGCGTTATACGTTGTACATTGCTGGGTACTGCACGTACACAAATACTAAAGTATTACTTCAATAGTAAGATAGAAGTTACCCAACGCGTGCCATTTACGGAACAATAATTTATTTATTATTATCTATTTACTATACATATACATATTGTAGATAGCTTGTACATACGAATTAGATATTTTGTGAAGCATTTAACAAAATATTGTACGCTATTGTGATAACAGTGTCTTATCGAGAGGACCAATAGAGAACTTCTTTAAAGGTACTTTACGTAGTAAATAGTTTCTAATAATTATTTATAATGTCAAAAGATATACATTGTTTATCAATTTATATGGATCAATAGTTTACATGTTCATGTTTTTTTTTTCATATGAATAACTTCATTTTAGTGTCGATAATATTTTTATAAAGCTCAATAATATTTAAATGAAAGATAAGTGCCGAGATTTATAGCAATTGTTACAGATATGTAACAAAATTATAATGAATTATTTTATTTATTTTTATTAGCATTAAATGTTGGTGTGAAATGGAATAGGAAATATTATGTACCTTAGCTTCAAACATGGACGAAATTTAGTTTTCATGTAATTTTACTGAAACAAAAATATACATACAAAACATTAAAAACCGAGGAAATATGTTACATATATTTCCTACGTATTAGCAGTGGGTTAAAAAAATAGGAGTGAATTATTAACTTTGGTATATTATAATTTACTATGCTAGTTACATTTGGCGCCATCTAGCGGAGCGTTGCAGAATTAACCTCTACTATAATACAATTTACGTTCCATTCCACACAAACATATTATATAAAAATATATGTACCACAGTAGCCAATGAAATAACTGTGTTTGGATGAGCTTAATAGTCTTAAATTAAAAAAAAATACATGTGATACTCACACATTAGTGCCAAGTCTGCAAGCAGCTGTACATTAGGTTAGAATATGCCTTATTTTGATGTAAATATTGAAAGCGTACAAATAAAAAACTGTTTCATATATTGTTGTTTTATTTACTGAGTCGCTTGGTTTTACCTACTACTGCTGTTTTCTATATAAATTAAGTAAATATAAATCCTACAACAGACAGGAACGTTTTGTAATCTATAAATGTAAATCCATGGGTATATAAAGTAATGACATTCCTACTACTTATTAGTATGAGAAAAGTCTTGGTTATCACAAACATAAAAAATGATATTTTTTTAACCCTTTTTACATTAACAAAGTTAAAAACTAAACATATAAACTAAAATTAGGTATAAAGGACGACCTTATCATTCCAAAGCTATTTCAGTAATAAAACCAATTTTATTCGTGGAACCGTTCTAAGCTTATATAAGGTAATGCATTTAATACATATTTCGAAGATTCATTTATATTATTTATAGAGTTAAGAAATGATTTTGCTATCAGATTGGGTTTGCTTACCTTATTTCTTGAAGTCGGCTAAAAATGTATTCCAAGCCTTTCAGTATGTTGTATTCAATGAAACAAACGGTCGTTTTGCTCCTTATCAGTTGTATGTGTTTTTTAACCAACGCTCAGAGTCCTACGATTTCAAAACTCATTGGCAAAGGTAAATTTCTTAATAGTATAAAGGTATCGTATATGTAGGTACTTATTGTATTGTTTGTTTAGTAAATACAATAAAGATTTAATTAGATTGCAAAAAATACTGCATGATCATTAATGCAGTTTTTTATCCTTAATATGTAGACTTAAACATACACGAAAGAAAATATGTGCTTTAATTTCATGATTTTTAATAATACGAGAGCTTTATAAGTATTGCTTGATATCCACATATTCAATCACTTTTCAAAAGGAACAAAATTACGGAACAGCGTAAAATCAACAAAATATATGAAATAAAAGCAACGTTACAACATTTAATATTTACGATAGAAAAAAATAGAGTAAGGGCTCGATTTCGAAATAGCCCTCATTTAAACACACTTTTATAGGTCAAGATGTTGTAACTATAAGATTTAAATAAACTCAACTATATTAAAAACTCTAACAAGAATTTGGCCTAATCCACGTGATTGTATCATTTGTATCATCAAACAGTTAACGATTTAAAATTATTAGTTGAAGTACAAATAGAATTAAATAACTTTTTCTTATTAGTTGAACTACTTTTTATTACCCACTGAAAATAATTGTTTCTAGATTTCTAATTTTCTTTTAGCTATATAGCAAAAAATAGTTTCTCTAAAATGAAAATAACAGATGGTAGAAAGGATCAGTATGTACAATAAAAAAAGACTTGTGGAAATCGATTTAACAAATAAATGAAATTTGTTCTGAAGTGCGTGAAAATATTATAGGTAATGGAGTTATTCGGCATATAGACGGTGTAGAATTCGACTCCATTTCAAGAGGCACATTACTTCAGATTCTGTCTGCTTTCGACGAGAACATCAAATCAAGGATGGCTGGGAGAAAAATTATGTTCAAAGCTGAGTTTGCCAACAACCAACACACTTATCCTTTTATTTATCCAAATTTCTCCAATAAAAAGAACATTTGGAAATAGCTCAGTTTTTTAATAAACTTAAAAAACCCAAATCCCATGTTTCTGGAGGTGGAAAAATGGTACCAATAGTGAACACATTTCTTAAGTTAATTGATTAGTTTTACTCAAAATTGCTAAGATATTATTATTGGCTCTAATTCAGAACCATATTGCCTCATTTCAAATGTATGATCATCTTTGGTACCCAAAGACTATTCTGCCATATGTATTTGATGTCAAACAGTGTCAAATACTCTAAATATTGTCTAAATAAGTGTATACTCTGCGAATAATGTTATGATATACTCTAGTAGAATATTTTGCTTAAAGTAATGGGTTAAAATGTCCTTACAATTGCAATGCACATACCCCGATCCAGGGTTTTGGACAACCACGTCTTTAATTCAGCTGGGGTATGGTGTATGGGTGAATTTATCTATAGTGTCTGTTGGACTAGCTTTCGGCTTCTCAGCTGTAGCAATCCCACAAATGAGTGTACCTGATTCAGATATAGCGTTGACTATAGAAGACGAATCTTGGATAGGTGAGTCTATTAATATTTTAGATATAGTTCTAAGAATTTTATGAAAAACAGAATTATTACACTAATCCTAGTATTCGTGTGCTAAAAACCTACAGAATGTATCGTTATAAAATCCACCTTGATGAAATACATTAATATTATCTGCAACCAAATTAGTCTATACGAATATGTATAAATATTTGTTGAAGCATTAAACTATTTTATTAAAGTACGTTCCTTCTTTCATTATCATAGAGAGAGTTTTATTTAATATTAAATGCCTTTTCTAGTGAGGAAATCCTAATAAGGCACAGACGGGTCTGAAGAAAAGTACTTGGGGTTATTTTGGCTGTCTTCTACCTCACTATATTTTGTTTTAACGCATTGGATAGAGTTTCAAGCACTTTTGCGACACACCTACGAGGCTACCATTTGCAAATCCTGAAAAACCTATACAGTATTACTAATTTGACACGCTTTTTAACGTTTCCCCAGCAAGTATACTGACACTAGTGTCTCCGCTCGGCTGTGTGACGTGCGGGTATTGTATGGACAAGTTCGGGCGGCGATGTATGCTTATTCTCAGCGCGCTGCCCGTCGCCTTCGGGTGGCTCTTCACGGGACTGGCTCGCACTGCCAGTCATATCATCCTTGGTATTTATACCAGGTTTTACCCTATTACGATATTCTACATGTTAATTTAATACTAATTCTGGATTTCTAGTGTTAATATATATAAAAGCGGTACGGTCGCTTTAAATAATATAATCTCCGGACAACTTCCCACACTTAATAGTTTTTTTCTATAAAAGGAAAGATTTATTGTATTTATATCTTTGGTACATTTAAAAATTTGAAGAATCCTGATACTACTTATTCAGTACAACCAGTTCGTATTCAAGTGCGAGGAATAAGTGCTATTATAATAAAAATCTATCGTAATTTTCTTTTTCTTTAAATATTCAAATATTGTTCTTCACGTATGTTATATTATATTTTAGGTAGAGTTATCACTGGTGTAGGCCTCGGTATGCTGATGAGTGTGCCTAGAGTATATCTGACAGAGATCTCTCTGCCCAACATGCGTGGAGTGATCGGCTCTATGCCAAACATAGCCATGTCTATAGGAATCACAACCCAGGTATCCATTATCATTATCCATACTAATATTATAAATGCGAAAGTAACTGTGTCTGTCTGTCTTTACATCACGCTAAAACTACTGAATACAGATGGTTTAGAGCCTGGGATAAAATATAGGCTACTTTTTAACTGGAAAAAAGGGTTATAAGGGGGTAAGGTCACTGTTTATATGTAAGTCCACGCGGACAGAGTCGCGGGCAACAGCTAGTAAAGTATAAAACAAAGTCGCTTTATCTGTCCCTAAAATCTTAAATCTTTTAAACTACGCAACCGTTTCTCATGCGTTTTTTTAAACATAGAGTTCTGCGAGAGGAAGGTTTATATGTTTAATACATGCCTAATATATACGAGCGAAGCTGGGGCGAGTCGCTTGTTATAAACATTTCGAAGACAATATGTTATGTAGTTAAGCTTTAACAAGGTCTCAAAGAAATGAAGAGGAAACGTTTGTATGGAATTTTTGTATGTCGTGTTTTATATCAATTTGAACCTTCCGTGGCCGGTGGTGTGAGCTATAGGTCGCGCCATGGATGTTTGATCACGCGCCCCGCGCGCCGCGTCGTTACCTCGATACATTATTTTTGACTTCTGCGCAGGTTTCGTTCAGCGCTAAAGATTCGTGACGCGTACTATACTTAGCTTTGCTACAGTTTATTTTTGTTTATTCTTTGTTACAATGTAGATATTTCAATTAAACAATCTTAAAAACTGTTTATGGGCGTAGGTGGTCGATTTGTTAGGTAACCCTCGT
>DWAJ01004952.1:0-12149 GCA_018238005.1 Eurema mandarina | reverse complement strand
CGGGTGCGCGAGCGTTGATTGGTTGTCCCAGTCGTGTTGTCTTTCTCGCACCAATACGTCAATTACGAGCGCGATTCTACCGATGCGCAGCTATTCTCGTCCAGCGCTAAACATAAATGACACGTACGACACTTATGACTTTAAATTTATAAATTTTTATTACGTGAGTAATGTCGCTAAATATAGCTAGTAGAAAAACAACTTTACCCAAGACTGTTTCAGCATCAGATTTACGGTAAATGATGCTTAAAACTTTAGAAAACTTATTTGTACGCCTAAGACCAAGGGGTTCAACGAGCTCGTCCAGGGCACGACCTACATTCGGTCTGAGTATTTTCAAACGAAAATCTTCCATACAAAATTTGCTTCGTAAAAACTATTAGATTGAATAAAGAGTTGAGCCCGGAGCGGATTATAATCACCTGTCATCCGCAGCCTGAATATGGCGCTGACGGCCGATAAGTACACGTTATTATACGATTGTTTTATTAATAAGTTCTATGGTAATTCCCTTTTGCGGCTTCAGTGTTACGTTACCTATACAATAGTGAAAAAATATTGTGATTTAACACTTATTATTTGTGTGTGAAATAATGAAATGTATAGTCCAATAAGTTCTTCAATTTTATTTATCCATAATATAATAATTAACCGCGGAATATGTTGGTAAGCGCATAACTCGATAACAACTGAACCAATTTACATTTTCATTTTTTTAGTATAATCCTGTATGTACAAAGAAGTTTTTTAGGCAAAAAAAATGGAAAGCAAAGGGCACATATAAGGTTTCGGGGAGGATTAGTAATGCGTGAACGATGTCGCGTTGGGTCGGCTAGTTTTAAATAAATTTAATGATTGTCAATAAACTATAATCTAACATTCTAATTAAAAGATTTACAAAATTTTGTCTAAAACTTCGTCTAAGTAAAATTAGTTCGTTCGTACTATTAGTAGTAACATTCTAGGTTTGTAAAACCATAATTATAGGTGTTTCTTTTTATTACTTAGGCAATGAGTAGTTTCCGTTACTGTGACAAAACAGTGATAGTATATCTTATGTTATTACAGAGTGCATTTACTTACATGTCAAAATTCATCCAACTCAATTTAGTAGGTTTTACGTGAAAGCTCAACAATATACTCGGTATGTCCATACATCCACTCAAAATTTGAAATGATTTATAATAATATAAATATTTATATAATAACACAATTATATAAGGGAGCGTCGGTGTAGTGCCCGGAGTTGGGCTTTATAGCAAAGTTCGGGGTAGAACTGCATTGGCTATGGGCTGGCCTTGCTCTTACCATCAGGAGTGCGTCCAGCTCGTCTCCCTTCTTCATATTATAAAAAAAATTAGCTATCCTATCTAAGGATCAAAACATATTTTTAAAGTAAAGAAAAACCTTATCACGCTAATAAATTATATAAATCGGCTCTTCGAATTTCAGCTCAAAGAAAAAACATCAAAATTCTATTCAGATCGCTTACAATTTGTACGATGAACTTATCTTGACAGGTAAAAATTTGTCCGAGAAAATGATGAACGAGAAACGAAATTATCGAAATGATAAATAGGTCAATTGTCGAAGGCCAAGGTCGAAAGTTTCAACTCACAGCGTTCCATTGCGGCGTTTAATTCTGTTTTAGACTAATCGATGTGAATTGAATTTATTGCAAGAGAGCAAATGAAAATAAATTTTAAAAAGTTAGTATTTAATTTCGTTAATGCATCTATGGTTGATTATCAAGTGTATGCACATTCTATGTTAAAAAACTTTTAAAGATTATAATATTTTATTTCGCAACACTTGCTCCACATGATAAATAATCTTAAATCCGCGACAGTTAATGTACATTTTCCAAGATGAACTCACTATAACTTTTTTAAGGCAATCAAATTTGCTCGTACAAGAAAATAAATAAAAATAAAATTAATGCTGAAGTAATTGAAGTTTTTTTTAGCAAGTAACGTATACAGCTGATTTTAAATATAAAAAGAATTGTTTTAAAAATGTTGATTAACAATATTTTCTCTTCACAGGTACGAGTATCACAATGACAGCGGTACCGAGAGTATTTCTGAGTTTGTTAGTACATATATTTTCTAAATACAGTGCCTTGAAAGAGATATAGAATGAGCGGCGTACGAATGGAATTGTAAAAAGGTAGTTTAGGAATATATTCCATCCGCTTGTGCATATCGACATAATTTAATAAAATCTCATTTTCCCTTCATTTATGTAAGAAAAGCATTTGAAAAGCTTTTAAACATAATTTAAAATATTGTTTAATATTTTCACCTGTATGAGTAAGGGAATTTCTTTATCGGTTTATTTGCTTGTATACCTATGTAATTATTTAACATTATTCTATACTATACTACTTCTTAGTAGGTACGTATAGGCATCTTATAATTATATCAAATTGTAAAGTATTTTAGTAACTATTCAATCAAATTTTAATTCATCTTCATAAGGATATAAAAAATAGTTGGTTGACATTATTTTGTATCGATAATTACTACTACAGTCATGATTTAGTATGATTAGACGTGTAATCAAATTAAATGTAAAAATGTTCGTTACGTTCACAATACATGGAAAGTTTACAATCTTACTAGGTTTATTGTAATCTGGAATCTTAGCTTAGCGATGATAATCAATATTATGTTATCTACATATTATTTGTCGATATGCACAAGAACGAGCATTTATTTAGTTTATAATTGAAATAAGGTTAATTAAAATGAATGTGAATATTTTTATAGTTTCACTTATCAGTTTGTTACACAGACTATGAAATCATTACTTAAAACTGAATTATTAAAATGTAATTGTCATTATATGAAAATATTTAGTATTTTGCGGGTCTATTGCCGGATCTTCTCTCACTTTTAAAGCTAGAAGCTAATTAGAGTGGTAAGACAGTACAAAATCACGATAGACCCTATGTTTTGCTAAGAGGAATAAAATCCTTTGAGATGTTTTAGAAAATTGAAGCATTTAAATATTTTATCTTTTATGAATGTTAAAAGCCTAATTAAAAATATCAACGTCTTACTGTATGTCAACCGAGAAGGACTGGCAAAGACGTCACAGAACCTTATAAAATATATTCTTAATATTTCCTATATTTTCATTTCAATGTTATATTAGTTTATCTGTGTAACAAACTTAAGTCGAATAAAATGGAAAAGAATATTCCGATCTCGTATATAAAAATAAGGGCTGTGTATTTTAATAAAGTAATTTCAAAGTAAGTTATATTCGAGCGAATTTGTATCATTTCGATATCGATACGTAAATGTACGGTCGGCAACAAAAGTATATTGTAACACATTCAACATAATCATTCGGGAAATTATGTAATAGGATTGTAAAACGTCGACCGCCCTTCTCTATTCTACAATCGGGCGAGTCTTTTAGTGTGAATTTCGTAACAGGCACTGTAGACAGCGAAAATACTGGGCTAATGAGTCTTAACATCTGATGACTCAAAGTGGGGAGCGTCGGTGTAGTGCACCCCTGCCCGGAGTTGGGCTTTATATCAAAGTTCCGGGTAGCACTGCATTGGCTATGGGCTGGCGTTACTCTTACCATCAGGAGGGCGTCCAGCTCGTCTCCCCTCTTCATATTATAAAAAAAATGCTCCATCTTAAACCACAATGTCATTTACCAGCACATGTGATCAGGTCTTAAACCAGCCTATGTCACCAAGAAAAATAAAACCTTTCAACACTGAAATATGTTATTGGTTGAATCTACGTTTCTTGTATTTTAAATTAACTTATGATATGTTTCTTTTAATTTCTATCTAGAACATTCGAGGCACGATGACGCCATTTTGAATGTGTTAATATACTTTTTAGTCTGTTCGTGACATTTTGTATAATAAGCGTTATTTTATGCTACGGATGGAATAATATCTATGGAATATACAATTATTATAATTATAATTATATTTAATATTAGAAAGCACTGAATTTCAATGTTTTATAAACACTTATTTATAATATTTACATATGTTACGAACGATATAAATGTCAAAATTTAATTATATGTAATATAGAATAAATGCAAATGTAAACTTATATACTAATTCTAATATGTTTCATTTATTTTGATACTATATGATTCTTGAATTAACTTCGAAGGAATCAGTTAACAAACACAATTTTAAGAGGCACCTTTAAGAAGACATTTTGTTATTATTTCATATTAAAAGATTATTAAGTCTTCATTACATAGCATTATTTTGTTACGTAAAAAAATATACCTACATCGATTTTCGATTGTCATTCAAAATTAAACATTTAAATGATTTTGTAATATTGTATTTATTATGTATTTTAACCGATATTTCAAATCCAAATTCTTTTGTTGTGAACAAGTCTTACTGTTCTCGATATATAAGTGATGAAGTAAAATATTCCCCTATTAATGTGAATTCACTCAAACAACAGGCACTTGCTAGAAATGTGTATAACTTGCTTCATTAATTTTTTCCTTTGTCTTATTCACAATTATATTGTTACACGCTAATGAGCATAAGCATCTACAAAGAAAAGTCCGGTCACTTCGGATCAATTTTATTTTTAACCGACTTCGAAAAAAGGAGGAGAATTCTTTATTCGACCTACCTATATAATTTTTTCTTAACAAACTGTTTTATGATGAAACATATTAAGCACTGCTTGCCGGCTCTGATAGTACGATATCGAGGAGTTGTATATATATACGTTCGCAAAAAAATATCGTAAGCGCGATTCAGAACTCGACCCGGTTAGGGTTATCCGCCACTGTTTGACGTCTTAATAAATTTGTACTTTCAATTGGTATCGGTACTAAAAAATACCTCCTTAGCAACCTTACGATCAATACTACTTAACAGAATTATAAGAGCTTGCAATTTCAAAATTCACATTACGAATGACGTAGACCAAACACTTTAATATAAATTGGCCTGGGGCGTCTGTTTGCGCGCACACTAATTTCGAAATTGATTCGGGAATAGCTGAAACGCCAAATTTTTATCTTAGAATTTCACTTAAAATTAGGAAAATGTACATGCATTGGGCTGATTATTGCGTCCTCGGGGATGACGTTGCGAAACTTAATTCGCCAGAGTAATTACTTAGAGCTTAGTACTATGCCAGAGTAACCTCGTACATGATTATATTTTGAAATAATGTTCGGTTACTGCTTTCAAATTAAAGTCATCCATCATTAACAAAATTTACGAAAGTAAAAATTAATTTTGGTTATCTATTTAAGAACAGTACTAAACTAACGGTAAAATTTGCTAAGTGTAGTTAGGTATTTGTTGTAGATTCTAAAACGTTATTTTAATTTGAGAGGAAGCATCGAAAGATTTAAATTAAACGTATAACACTATTTACTTTAGGAACATAATTATGAATTCTATATCAATTTACAACTCGTATAACCCATTTTTTCACAATAGAAAGCACTCTATGTTCATTGCATAGTTGAAAACAATATGTGTGACGAATATTATATGAATCTGTCCAGTATTTTTCGAGTATATTCAATTCAAATAAACAATCAAATCTTTCCTATTTATATTATTATAGATTTTCTATTTATTAAAAATTCATTCAGTTTTTTTACAAAACAAAAATGTTTACATCAGGTACAGTGGGTTCATTACAAATTCCGATCATCAATTTTAATAGTTTGCATATTTCATATCACCCAGCTTACACGTTATCTAGGTTACCCATATTCCAAAAACTTGTATAGCGACATAGTAGTTTAATATGTACATTTTTATGTGATGTTGAGGGATATGTACATTTTTATGTGAATTAAGGGAAGTCACCCGATCGTATACTATCACCTATAGAAAATTTGGAAATGCGTTGTCGTTCTTCAAAGAGAGGAAGAGAAAGCATGATATTAAAGCAATAATTAAAGAACTGAATACAGAATGTATCAACCTTCTGTGTACACATCTACTGCACGAAAAGTTTTTTTTTTATAACAAACGAGCAGGCGAGCCACCTGATGGTAAGTGGTCATCGCCGCCCATGAACACTCGCAGAGATTGACAGCCCTGGAGTGGGGCCAACCTTTTAAAAAGATGTACGCTCTCTTCTTGAAGCACCCCAAGTCATAATTCATCAAGTAAAGACATTTATGTCAGCTATTGCTTTGTTTTTTTTTAGTATGGGGAAATCATCACATATACGTTAAACAACAAGGGGAGAAAACAGGTCATACCGGACTTCAACTGTCTAAACCCACATGGTGTTTCAATCTCCCGCTATGAGACTCTTCCGCATGACATAAAATTACTAAGGTTAAAAGTTCCATGTAAAATACACAGTAAAATTGCAAATAAGAAAGGTTTTGTCAGATTAAGAATAATGTTCCAGAAGTTTCATGTCGTAAAGGTAGAAATAAAAATCACATAACCTTCAAGCCAAACAAAGTTGGTCAACAAATTTTAAAGAACTCGTTCCTTACGTATTTCATTCATATTCCGACCCTTCTCAGAAATAAGCTGTAATGGACATTGTTGTTTCTGATTAAATTTCTTATTAAAACACAAATAACATTTGAGATACCATTCCATCAAACGTACAAAAATAATAAGATTTCTTTGGGTATAATCATAATATTATCTTAGGTAGCTCCTTGATTTATGATTGCGAAACAACGTTGCTTATTAAAAGAGAAAGGTTTTAGCTCCCTCGTTTATCGTTCACGGCAAATTGAAACTTACAGTAATCCTCATGTCATTGACCGGCTAGGGTCCTACCAGCTTAATCAATTGAAACTAAATTGCCTGAGCTAAGTCTAAATCAAATCCATGTCTTAGAACATGTCAAGAAGTAAATAGCATTATTTGGTAAAAAGGCTTACTGTCTCATTATAATGTTTATTAACAGCTATAAAAAATAATTAACGATGAAGGTAGTCTTAAAAAGTTAACGGACGTTTTAAGATTTTGAAACAAAGAAAAGTCAAATGATTACAGCTTCAACGTGAAACTAGTCGCGTCTATCAGGCCAGCTAGTAACATTAATAAAGTACTGTACGATTTGTTTGTATATCTGTCGCTATCTACGACAACGCTATGCAACATTGCGTCCGTTCCATAGTTAGGCGGTACCAAAAAAAACCAAACCAAATATTGCGATTCGAGCGATTTGCCAAAGCGTTTCGATTCAGTTACTCTAGTTTCACTAACAAAATGGACATACAAATATTTTGCGAGAACAAAATAGTTTTATTTTTATCGGAAATTTTACTTTACTTGCGGTCTATTGGACTTGTCCGATTAATTGTCAATGTTTATTTAAATTAAACTACTGGGTCCTTAATCAATGGTGATAAGGTTTAGATTGGTTGAAACGTTTGTTGTTAAGAAATAACATAGCGCATGGGATGATACCACGCATAAGATATCTTTGTAGATGCTTTGGCTTAAATACAGTGTGTTATTATCTCTAGAATTACTGGTAAATCCAGGTTGTCGTAAATAAACATACTAAGATTTTAATGTGAAGATCCTTTTATTTTTGATGGACAAAAAAGCAGGGCAAATATCAAATGACTTTGATAATTAATTTGCTTAACACTTCCCTTGCAAATATATACCTATAATTTGCCTATCTTTCTACTTTATCTCTTTTAAATTTATATCTTTGTCAATAATATTTAAAACTACTTCAAAAGGAGAAGGTTATATAATTGTTCTAGAGTGTTTTTCATTTTCTCCAATACAGTTTTGATTTTTTACTTATCTGCAGAAATAAAACTTATTAAAATCAAATGTAAATGTGCCAAATTCTTACGCTTTTTCTTATCTTATAGATGTAAATAGTTCTAATTAGGTAGATAAATATAAAATATAATAAATGTTGTAAAGAAAACACTTTATTTATTTGTTAATGAGACTTGATGCTACAAGCAGATCCTGGCTTAGTTTTTATTCTTATTTTTTGGTTTTAATACATATGAAGATTTCAATTGTTCAATACTTAATAATTCGCTTCTTTAATTTGTTTTTTGGATGTGACTAGAGTGCTTTAACAAATTTATTTTTCATAAGAATTGGAAAACCGGCTATCCAAGAACAAGACTTCTAAATCTTGAAATGAAAAAAATACAATTTGGAGGTATATATATTTATAAGTTGAAACTTTTCAATTTTCATATATAATTGTATTTATTTTATTGCAAAATCAAACAGGCCTAATTATTGTAGCATCTATTCTCAATACCCCATGGTTTAAAAAGGCTATACACTTAGGCTTACTGGATATACTATTAACTGGTTTCCTGATAGCAAGTGGGATTATTAGCCGTTTCGTTACTTTTAAATCCTCGCTTGTTCTTTTTTTAAGCGCGATTACAAGCTATCCACCATTTTGTCTTGGCAGCCATCTTGTATTTGGAATTATTTAGTTTGCTGTATTTTCTAGTTAAGTCGAGAATGTTTCTAAGTTTGAGGGTTTTGTGAAGAAATATAAATTAAAATTAATTATCTAATTCTATTAAATAGACGCCATCTGAGACTATAGTTCATCATCAAACTGTATCACATATCAAACAGAAAATTGGTTAACAAGTTTAGAAGCTACAATGCCGTTGAGACATTCCGATATACAAACTTTTTGGTCAAATATGTATTAAGAAATTACTTTTAATTTGATATCTTATATGTAATATAACAGCGAGTAATGTATATATACGTTATACTTATAGAAAACTGTATAAAACTTATGTTATACTTATAACTTATACATATAGAAATCCCGTAAGCCCTAGTGTGTATACCCAGTATTATTGTGGCGTCCTTTAATGTTGATTGTCAATTCTAGCACTATCAAATTGTTCTGTGATACATTTGTTTATTGTATCGTCGTGGTAATGTTTGAGACATTTATGGCTGGTAATTATATAATTCAATATGTTGTATGATTTTCTTTGTGTTTTCAAATCCCTGCTAACAATTTGAATCTTTAATTGATGCATTACAGATTCGAAATTGTTTTATTAATTATTTGTTTGCTTTAAGCATGTAAGTACATCTCAAAGTTAGCAACTAAAATTTGATCAAATAACTTGAGGTGTACTTAATTTGCGTATGACAGACATGAATATACTAAGTTTAACTATCAGCCAATGAATGTAGCCCACGCATTATCACAAACCATTGTTTGTATGAACATTGTAAAATAAATTGTAATTAAATGTCGTAAGGGAATAAACGTAAACACTATTCGGTGGTTTTAATTCGAGCCAACCCTTTGTTCGTCGAGTTTCTTTAACGAAATTTTTCAAGCAAAAATAATTGAAATAAAACAATGAGTTCCATTATTCGAGTTAACAATGCTAATGCTGCGAAAGGAAAAGTTATGAAGAATACGAGGGAAGTTGCAGTTTTTATTTGGGCTATTGTAAAGGGATTTCGGTGGGCCATTCATTTGTGCGATAATTAAATAACTTTTAATTTATTTTTTGGTGGCGTTGATGTAATCTGTTGGTGGGACAGAAAGTTTGTAGCTTAATGATTAATATTTTAAAATACAAAAAATTTAAATCTGTTTTAGTTTTTTGCAACACTTATAACTCAAGAACAGCTATACCGATATTAATGGCTATTTAAATATTTGTTTCGTTTGGTCTATCTCCGCGTATTAAGTAGAATAGATAAATTCCTGATACTTTCTAAAATCCAATTCAGTCTTTTAGACGTTTTCAAATTTTGTAGCAAGCCTTTTGCTTGCCAGTTATATTTCTATTGGTTAATTATATTTCAAAATGTCACTGTCACTGTCAAATTCTTTCTAATCTGTCCCTTTAAAATTTGAAAGAAAGAAAATAATATACACTAATAATTATTGTACTCACACATAGAAAAAGAACTTCTAACAAAAATAATAGTTACTACAATTTTTTCATTTCAAATTTAATACCGATACACATTTTTCCGTTACAGTTAACCATTAAAAGCGCTATAAGTCCTCTCCATAGCGAAAACACTTCTATTCTTGTTACCCGACTAAATATTATATGCAGTACTACACAATATTTCTACCGTTAAAATTACATCGACCTACATTCGAGTAAAAATAAAATATATGCGGATATTCAAATTCCGCTGTAAGAGCCGTTGGATGATTCACAATAGTGGAATCGGTATTGCATGAAATTCAACAAATTCTTAGTCCCTGGGCTATATGGAGGTTCTATTATTAAAGAATAATGCAGTATGGACTCTGGGAATGAACCTGACCTATTGATGCGTGTTTTGTGTTAAAAAAAACAAAGGATTACAATTGGAGAGAAAAAAAATTGTAGTACGAAACTTTATAAGTATCTCCGTTATAAAATATATGGTATATTTTTGAAGTATTTTTTTCAGTCTTCGTCACCTAAAGGCTCGCGTTTGAAGGCTCTAGACTGTAAGGTGCTATTCACCAACTTGCGGAGGGCTCAGAGACGAGTTGCCTATTACCAAGTTCGGAAGATGTCATATAATTGATGAAAACCTTGAGGTTTTAGTCGGTAAGTGTCCTTTCCATATGTCCATAATCATATGTCCACTAGACAGTATCCCCACGTTTAAAAAAGAGTCTGTGTATTGTTGTCGGCGCAATAGATGTTATCTTTTTATTAAGCTTGTGGGACGTGTATACATATTACATATACTTATATAATTAATGTTCTTATAAGATGTTACATTGAATACTTCTGCTTCCAAGTCTTTGTAATAAATAAATCGAAAACTTACCAATAAAAAATAATGAATTGAATTATAAGAAACACATGAATACTAAAGAAAAATCAAACACCAGATGGCCCTTTCTTCCAGATTTCCAAACTCAATACAACGGCAATAAACCTTAACTAGCTTGAATCTCGCATCTCAGTAATGTCCATAGAAATGCTCACAAATGTATTGGGAGGCTGTAAAACAGTCCTCGAAGGCTTTTGCATACATTTTTAATTTAATAGCTAACTTGATAAGACACGTCTGCTACCTTCATACGAGTATGAGAATCTGGCGGACCTATTCTATACAGCAGCGGCCATATTGTTTTTCTATCGTCTTTGAAGTAAAGTTATGGAATACTATTTCGTTTAATATCTTAAAATATGTAAATTACGGGTCACATGTTTTGTCCGCGATTGACTTCTAAATTACTGAACCGATTTTTAATTAAATTTGCACACCGTATGCAGTTTGATCTAACTTAAAAGATGGGATAGCTTAAATCTCTATTTATTACATGCATAATATATGTGAGCGAAGCCGGGGGAGATCGCTAGTGTAATATAAAAATAAATCGCTAAACGTGTTGCTAAGTGAATAGCTTCATAACATTTCCATTGATTTTAATATTTTTTTTAGAAAAATCTTTAAAGTACGAATATAGCATAAAAAGGTATAAGGTTAAGTAGGATATACCGTCACGAGTTTTGTGAAGAGTGTGCTGCCGGCCTTTTAGGGAAAGTTTGCTTTTGATATTTTCAAAATATTATTACTAAGTAAAAGGGGTAACTTGATTGGTTGTACAAAGACAGTAAAATAGATTTGACAGTTCAAATATACTTGCCAGCTTTATTGAGTCATAAATGTTCTGTCCTTTATGAGTTTATGATTAAAGTAGCGATCTGGCTCGGTCCAGTCTCGTCTGAGTAGATGGATCCAAATGTCACTTTCACTTTGTAAATGCAGTACCAGTAAATAGGTATTCTATACTTTTGTAGCGAAGAAAACTAGAAGTAACATGTTCGTTGTATTTATATGTGATTTTTCATCTGTGTGTAGTCGTACTGGGTAGCCATACATTTGTAAGTGCAATATTTTTTGATGATGAAAGTGTTGGATCCCCACATTGTAATATTACTTAAATTATTGTAATTTTCTCTAGTCTGGGGTTTTTACAGAAGTTGTGTATTTTTATTACTGGTAACTGACTGCTGACTTAACCAAAGCTCGCAAAAAATGTTTCCACATTATAAACGAGGAGAAGTGAGAGAGATTGAGTAAACATAGAGAAGGAACGAAAGTAAAGCAAGGTACACACATCTATCGCAACACGTGTGACGCAGTGACATTTCTGAATGTTTGTATTTGAAATTACAGGGTTAACCGTTAATAATCA
>DWAJ01004951.1:0-12151 GCA_018238005.1 Eurema mandarina | reverse complement strand
GTCACATGGAGTTAAAGGCTCATCACATCTTGGAGATGATTAATTCCAGAGCAAATTATACAGAAAGTCCCTATGTTACCTTGAACAGGAAAAAGCTAAAAACATTATCTCAAATTCAGCAGTAAGTCCATATTCCAACAGCCTCATGATTACAAAAATGAAAAGTTCATTCATTTTTATTATACAGTAAAAGCTCCTTATTCGCGGGGTATACGTTCCACAAATATGCCGCGAATAGAGAAACCGTGAATACGGAATGGTAATTTATATGGGACTAGCTGTTGCTCGCGACTTCGTCCCCGTCGGATCTATTTCTATTAATATGTTATAGTGAGTCAATCTTAGAAGATAGACATATACTGTCGCGGACTTTTTTTTAGATCATTTAAAGAGGAATAATTATTTCATACATATTATTTTTGTATCTTGATCCGTTTTCGCAGCGCACGCAAAGGAAGCCCTCAAAGATGAATAATTTTCCCCGTTTTTTCCATATTTTCCATTATATCTTCGCTCCTATTAGTCGCAGCGTGATGCTATATAGCCTAAAGCCTTCCTCGATTAATGGTCAATTCAATAAAAAAAGAATTTTTCCATTCGAACCTGTAGATCCTGAGATTAGCGCGTTCAAACAAACAAACAAACAAACAAACAAACAAACAAACAGACTCTTCAGCTTTATATATTAAGTATAGAAGTATAGATATAGATGATAAATAAAAAAATCGTTTTTCATACGTCAAACTAGACTTATATTAAAGAGAAGAAATATATTATATTAAATAGCAATGCCTTCCAATACGGGCCAGTTAAAGTACTGGCCAATACTTTAATACAGAAAATCTAGTTATAATTCTTGATTTCATCAAAATATAGATTACCTACCTAAGACAGCATTAATCGCGCCATAATAAACGATCTATTGTTAAATGTTAATAAATAGATAACATAAATTATAGCGCAATATTAAAGTCATCTGTCACTCCAACTGTCATCAGTCCAGTATGGCGCCATAAATCGCCAGAAGACATCCAAAGTGCATTGAGCATAGAATAATGCATCGCTCTAAATCCACGTACGAAATTAATAGCAGGTCACAGAATTGTGTTTCCGCATGCAAATTCCACGTTTATGATTATTGCACTGCGGTATTGTAAGGAATGTTGTATTAGGTGAGATTTGAAGGGAAATGATAGGAATAGGTAAAAGGTGGGTACTTAATATGTAAACATGAATTAATAGGGTTATTGATATAGTTATTATTATAATAATGATATGAGTTCTATTTATATCAATGTTTTGTGAATTTATTGATTAGTACCTAATTATTATTAAACTGGTTCTAGGACTTGTAATTATTTTATTCATCGGATTATCTCGTTCTTAGTTGCGTTCCAATTTGATAGAAGTTCAATTTTTTACGCTAATTTAATGTGTTAATATGATAAATAGGTGTGTTTAAACTTATTTAAAAATATTATTGTAAGGCAAGCGTTAAAGTATAGCAAGCAACAATAAATATAATATATATATATATATACCAACCCATATTATTTTTATATTTTTATGTTTATTCCAACCTAATGTACCAGGGTATGTTTGTAGATTTATAATTTAATTATTGTTGTAAAAGGCTATGAAGTTATACTAACAATCAACCGAAAAAAGTGTTTGGCGCAATTTTCGCAAATTTCAAAAATTGAAATCTTGTAATAAATCGAAGTATAAATCGTGCTTACAGCTTAAGCTTAAGCGTGCTTTTATTATTTTTTGTATATTATATTGGTATATTGTTAACTACTATCAGTGGTCATTCTAAACACACAAGATGGCATTTTTAGTTTTTGCTAGGAACGTATAGCTCGTCTCGTTGCCTAAAGCAGAAAGTTGTAAGATATCCAAATTAGGATGTTTTTGCTTCTTCAAAATTTTGCGCTCATAACAATCTATTTAATATAATATCATTGGTAAAAGGTAAATATGGTCCATATTCGGCCTAACGGCAAATACAAAGATGATTTGAATTTATTTGAAATATTCTTGGAAAACTATTCATAAAAGTAAGTTAAGACTTGAATTGTTCAAGCTAATACGTCTGCAGAACATCGAAAAAATCTCTGCAAAATCATAGAAAGGAAAGCTTAATAAAAAGAGGGATGCCGGCTGTTCAAATTTTAGGGTTAAATATTCATTTATTCCTTAAGGGGTCTCGATCGCAAAAACTTGTAAATTGTTTTTGTCCGAGCAACGTTTGACCTTTTCTTTACTTTTCGGTATATCGTTTTGAGTTTATTCTGTGTATGAATTACTTGGTTTGTTCACCAGTTTTACTTGCGTTATTGTGAAACCTTTTTTTATTCGTGTTTGATAATATGTTTGTGACACATAAATAATTAGGTAAATTCTTATTAGGTAAATAAGAAAAGACTACGTCTGAATGAAGGAAAAGCATCCTTAGCATTTTATAGCATTGCTTATTCGTAAACTAGATTCTGTTATAACATAAATAATCGTATAAAGTAAAATGAAGTTTTAAATGGATAGATAGGATACGTCAATCATCGTTTCGCCTTTTCTATTTCCTTTTCCCTGTTTTGAAAGCCAGTAACGCCATTGCAAGGATTAGTTTGTCTATGGCTTGTCTTTAATGATTTTTGATTGTCTGTGGTCGCAAACCATAAGGTGAATCCAAAACTAAAATCCATCTAAACCTACAGTGATGCCTGCACGCATAATTTTTATCGTCCATTGATAACGTTCCGTTCCCTTTGTCGTTTTGTCACGTGCTTTTAAATGGGGTCACGTTTTTACGAATAATTACGATGGCGATCTCGATTTCACACAAAAAGCAATATTTAATATCCTAACTCGCAGTAAAACCGTTTTTAAATTGAAAATAAACGTGACTTCTTACATTTGCATTATCTGTTCTATTTTATCTATGTTAAAAAAAGTTTTTTTGGTTTGTGTCTGGACATTGCGTGTTTTATGAATGGATATGTTTAAGTGTATTTTTTATTGTTTTTAAAGTGCTTTAAATAGTTTTTTTTCAAGAGTAATATCAATCTGCCATAGCATAACGATCACGTTTATATTATAGTTATAATTATCAATAATTACTAGCTGGCTGGATATGTAGATGGCGCTGTCATAGGTTCTAAATAAAATGAAATCATGAATCTTATCAATGTTTATTTATTATTTTTTATTTACAATTTTGTGAAATAACAACCGTAAGTAATACATCTGTTTTTATGTAAATCTACATATGGATAAATACATTTTGTTAAATGTAAAAATCTTTTCAAATTACAGCCAATTAATACTTATTCTGTCCCTATATGTTATTATATACTTCTCTGTAAAAATGTAAACTATACTAACATTATTGCAATACATATAACAACATGTACAATCGACTACAAAAATATATGAACAAATTTAGCAATATTTTTTATTAGGATTCTAAAACTGTTTCAAAACCATTTTCTTGTTAAGATGATTTGTATAGTGTTAATAAATATTCTAAGAATACTTGTAACTTGGAATTATGAAAGAGAAGAGAAACATTGCCATCATAAAAAATATGTAACGTCTCTTTCTAAAAAAAATCTCTTCATCTCGTCTAAATTGCAACATTTTTTCCTGATCTCACCAAAAGGAAAATCATAAATATATATTCTATCAAAATTATTAATCTATCTACATTAATTTTTTTTATTTGTACCAATATACAATTTAAATCTCTAAGTCGAACATCGATAAGTTGAAAACTACCGTAACGTAAAAAAATACTGTCGTACCTTAATATTTTAAACTCCATTGCTTAAAGTTTCATCACAATACTTCTTCTTGACTCTAAGCCACGTCTTTTTTCAAGTTTACAATATAAATTTCCCTGTATTTTTGTCATCAACAACTTAAATAAAATCTAAATATTTTTTCTATACATAAATAACTACACAATGTAACATTTAATTCTTAAACCACTTCTTAAATACAAAATATTTCACAGCACACAAATCGAAATATCGATATAACTTACAAACAACTCTATCATAGCCTAGTTTTATTATCTGTTTTTTCTTTGTCATTATCTGTGCTCTTTTTATCCTGTGCTTGGGCGTCTTTGAGTGAATCTGGCAACTTCATGTTGTTTGTCTCTGGTAACGTCAGAACTATCAGACCTGACAGCGCTGACATGACGCCGAATAATAATGTTGGCAGGTATACGTAGAATTTAGACTGAAAAAACGTCACATTTTGATATTTAAGTTGAATTAGGTCAATTTCCAACCAAAAAGAATGCGTCTTTTTAATTGAAAATTGATTCTCTTATGCCGGAATACTGAAACGCAACTTAAATCTAAGTACAACTTAAAACGTTCCGATTTGACAGCTCGCCATACAATTCTGTCAAAATTACGAGTCTTAAGGCGTGCATAAATTTAATTTGCGTGTGAGTTAGAAATTTTATGACAATTATTAAAACGGTCAAATAACAAGCACTACGACGTGACATACAGACAAATTAATTAATTGATATATCTTATATATTTAACTAGCGTTTAGCCCCGGCTTCGCATATATTTAATAGATACACATAAACCTTTTAGAATAACATCTATCTGATAAGAAAAACTACATGAAAATAGGTTTGTAGATTTAAACAATTAAGACAAATAGAAGAAAGCGACTTTGTTTTATACTTTGTAGTGATTTCTAAATTTACTAAATTTCATACAATAAGAAAAGTAAGATTATTCTAGAAAATTCCTCTATCATCAGTTATTTGTATGGAAAAGGTCTTACCAATAGCGGTGTTTGAGGCGCAATAGCAGATCCGATTCTACCGATAGTAGAACACAGAGCAAGGAGGGTAGTTCTATAATTCGTCGGAAATACTTCAGCGGCGAAAATATACAAAGAATTGTAAGCTAACGTTATAAAGAATTTGCCTCCAAGATAGAATGCTGTCGACCAGTTGCCGCCTGAAAATAAAAAATAAAGCTTTATATATTTTTGAAAAACAGTATTTACTATCTTGGGGTAAAATATTTTGTAAATTACCTTATTATGGAAATAAATTATTATTATAAATTTATTATTATTATATTGACGTTCAACGCATAGACTGATAGTCCCTTAATAATCGGTCAGCCGTAAGTGAAGCCAAAAACTGTATATATTTAAGTGTTAACAGCACGTTCTTATACTCTTATGTCTTATATCTTAGATTTATGTAAGTAGACAAAATTGTCTTCTTTGAAATGGCTTTTCTGTGCATGCTACTATTGCGGTATCTAGGTGTTATTATGATAGCTATTTCTTATATAACAAACTTATAGAAAAGAGAATTAATATTATTAAAGATAACTTAGATGAAATTAGATTTTCGTCTATTTAATCTCTAAGAGAGGCCATATCATCTTAATAAAGGGACACTCACCCGGAACAAATCCATAAGTGACTAATATAATCCCGGTGAACACAAACGCAGTAGCGATGACCCTCTTCCTTCCAAATCTATCCAAACAGACCAACTTGCAGACATTCGCCGGCGCCTCTATCAAAAGCACTACAATATAATTCATGTAGCTATTCCCGGATAATTCTATGGCATTTATCGAGAGACCGTAATACACCAAAGTCGACGAGATCCAAAGAAACGAACATATGAACAGCCTCTTCCAAATCATAGCGGACATGAAAATCTGCTTCAAAGACGACTGGTTAGTTGCCAAAGATTCGCATTTCCTAGCGTCCCTTTGCTTGATAGCTTGCTTCTCAACTTGGTCATAATGGTCTTTAGGCACTGATACATTATTAAATTTCTCGCTATTACGAAGAACATTGATCCCGTCTTCATATTTGCCTTTACTAAAGTACCAACGGAAACTCTCCGTTAGAATCCAGATGTAGAAAAAGGTTGCTATGGCTGGGGAATAAATGATGAGTAAGAGATGTCTCCAGTTCTGTAGCCACCAGAAGAGTACGGTGACTGTAACTCCACCCAGTATAAACATTGTGTTGAACAGAAGACTGACGAATACTCTTCCTTTGGGGCCTACCAGTTCCATAGCTGTAAGCAAAAATTACAATAATTTATCTTAAACTTACCTGTATTATTATTATTCTTAGTCAGGCAAATATTGTAAGAAGGTATTTGCAAGAGTAGACATTTTTTTTGTTATAATATGCAGAGAGGAGACGAGCTGGACGCACTCCTGATGGTAAGAGTAACGCCAGCCCATATCCAATGCAGTGCTACCCGGAACTTTGCTAAGTGTTGGAAACAGTTAAAAATATACTATTAGCTATCATTCTATTACTAAAAACATCCATGAAGTATATAAAAGCTTAAGTCTCTAAGGTATTGAACCTTAAATACAATAGTCAAATAAATTACTTCATCCTATACACCTCATTGTTCTTAGCATTTAGGATATACGCTTTAAACTAAGCCATCAAAATTATCCTCAATGAGAATAGAATTGAGTACTATAAAAAGCATTTTTGTAATCGTAAATAAACCTATGTCATGGACAGGACAGAGTCCGGAAGAGTTGCGGCAAAAAGCGTAATTAGTTACAAATGACCGTTGGCGCGGAACGGTAAGGTTGAATCGGTAGCAGGTGACGTGGGAGTCATGATATGCGGCTATGGGATTCTTTAAATACTAAAAATATTGGTATATTAAAGTATTGGTATGTATAATATAGGAAGCAATTGAAATCCTTGTCCTTTATAAAAGCGAAAGTTTGCCTGTGATTCTTTTACGCAAAAACTATACTACTATGGATTCGGCTGAGAGTTGGGTTACATATAGATAAGACCCTTAATACGGCGCGACTTAAGGTAAAATAATTGTTCTGTAATATGTACTTGTTTTTGAATCTTGATGGAATGTACTCGTTATGTTCATCCACTATGTGATGTTTCGATATCAGATGCGTTGCATTCCGATCCATATTTTAAGTAATTGATCCAATATAAACGTTATTTCATCCTATTTGTCTATGGCAACAAAATTACTCGCTACTTTATACAAAATTCCTATGTAACAAAATGCTATTCAAGTTGTCGTAGTTTGTATGTTGAACTGTTAATTTTCTTTTATAATCTCGGTTAAGCTAAAAATAATTTTAAACATGAATAAGTAGCCGTGTTAAATCAGAATCTATTTTACAGAATTAATTTATGATCTAGATAAAATTGTGCCTATATATTTAAAACATGTTTCATATATTTGCGAAGTTGCGAACTACCAAAAATTATAGATGAAAGTGTATTCCACGGAATTCGTAGGTCAATAAATCTCGTTTTATTTGTACAAGGCTCATTCGAGCGTGCTCTCTGTAAAAGCGCTGGACAGCGTTTAATTTAATTGTTTTTAGTTTTTACCATCGGTTTTCGGCCGGTGAAATGTTTTTGCCGGTTTGCAAGCGAAAGTATACAGTTAGCTGAAAATAGAGTAGAATGTTGATAGATTTTCAAGGCTGTATTGGCTTTGTCACTTTTATTTAGTAGTCGGTATTATTTTCGGATTTAGTGTCGTTGTTTGATAGTATTTTTATATGGGAGCATCCGTTTCTTCACCTGACTAATACAATATTTTATACCCGTAGATACACTAAGTAAACTTTTTTTCTTGTGAAACAAATTTCTTTAATAGTCCAGACATCGAAGTTAGTAATTCAAATAGTTCGTTACGGTCATAGATAAAAACTTTATATTTAGCCGGTTTATATGAAATAAAAGTTAAATACCTCACCGGTTACAACTCGAGTTGTAACTCATTATCGATAACGACTACACCGATTTTGATGAAATTATGTAAAAAACAATTCCGGTAATATTATAGCTATCCATCCTCCAAAGCTAACTTAAGTTATTTCACTTACGGCCAAATACACATACGCAAATTAAATTTAAGCACGCCTTAAGTCTCGTAATTTTGACCGAATTGTATTTCGAACTGTCAAATCGGACCGGTTTAAGTTCTACTTAAATGTATGTTGCGTTTCAGTATTCCGGCATTAGACTTGTTTTATCATCGTTGAGGGTACGATAAAACACTAACGTCGTAATAGTAATTTAAACTATTCATATTTAATGGTTCATTTGGAGACTTATGTCGTTTAAATCTTTAAATATACAATAACATATCGCGGTTTTGTATGAGAATAAGAATTTAATAAATATTCACTCTAAAAAGTAATTAAAGTAATTAATAAAAAAACTTTAAAATAGAATTTGTTGTTCCTAAGATTTGGTCGTAAAAGCTTTCAATGACACGTAATAAAATATTGACATTTTAAGAATTTTCAGAAATGTTAAGAAAAATGTTTAAAACCCCTTAGTAATAAATAGTAATGTATTTACATTTTCCTGTGTATGTGTATGTGTGTGTGTGTGTATGTGTGTGTGTGGTTGTGGTGAAATAGAAATAGAAATTATCAAGAAATCTACGCGAAAAAAACTATTACCATCATTAATAGGTCTTTACAAACATAACAATTATCGTAATAACATTTAAAAGCCTACCCATTCACATTTATTCTATTCAATTAAATGACCTTACGACATAGGAAACTATAATTTGTCCATTCAGTTCCTATATCATATTATAGGAAGTTATATACGAACTACTATTTCTATGTATCGCACGAGCGCGCATAATAGATTTTTTTATAGTTTTGCTATTGTGTTGACGGCCTATTGGAAATTTGGCGTATGGACCGCGAAAAAACACCAAGTCTTTTTGCAATGCGCAGGCGCATCGTATTATAATGAATGTTTCTTTGAGAGAAATGTATTATTCGTTCGTCCGGTTGTACGCAACTAAACTGATAATAGATACCTTTATAAGGGACCTAATTGTATAAGTACAATACTTTATGTAGACCTCAATAATTTCTCATCAATGATCAAAGAGTCTTATCAAGGTCATGACTTATTATTATTGCTTCTTAAATTGACTTCAGATCTACAGAAGTCAGCATCACATAAATAAATAAATAAAATAAATATTTTCAGGACATTTATACACAGCGCCATCTAATTCCAAGCTAAGCTGAAGCTTGTGTTATGGCAACTAGATAACGGAATAAATTAATTATACGCACTTTTCTTTTGTAAATACATACATACAATACATAGCAACACCCAGACCCCAGAAAAAAAAAATTCCAAATATATTTTTCCGGTGTGGAGATCGAACCCACGACCCTTCGCGCAGAAAGCAGTTGTGCTACCACTGAGCCAAGCGGTGATCATTTAAATATTATATTATATAATTTTTGTACATATCTTTTTCTTCCTTTTTGCTACTGTTTGTGAATGAAGGTCTTCGCTTACCACGAGACAAACCTTCTCAGTTACCCATCATCAAATAAAATGAAATAAATAAGAAGTAATACATCGGAACTTTTAGCCACGCACCACGACCTTGTGGAATCAGCTCTCTCATTCGGTATTTCCGATGAATTATGATTTGGGGTGCTTCAAGAAGAGAGCGTACATTTTTTTAAACGGTCGGCCCGACTCCATAGTTGTTGAGAGCTTGAGTTCTGCGAGTGTTGATGGGCGATGACCACTTACCATCAGGTGGCTTGCCTGCTCGTTTGCCCTCTCTGTTATAAAAAAATAAAACTCACCAAGCACAAAACTAGCAGTATACACGCCACCTCCCAAAGCCGGTTCCAAGAACTCCATGACGATGAACATCTCATAGTTCCAGGAGAAAGCTCGTATGACTCCGAAGACCCCGTTAGCTACACTCGCGAAGACGACAGCTAGGCGTCGGCCGAACTTGTCGGAGATCAGACCGGTTAGCGGTATGGAGATGAAGAAACCAGCGTTGTGAACTGTGCCGACTAGTGATCGCTTCCAGTCCTTGCAGCCGAGATCGAACTGTAATTCAAAATTGATAGTTAAAGTCCTTATTAAGATAGGCTTGACATATAGTCACAATTGATTGGTAATTACTAATTATAGAACAATTATATAGCCCTGGTTTGAAAAGCAGTTTAGATAGACGAGACTGCGCAAGAAAGTCAGTTGGTTTATTTGTCTATTTCTATTAAGAGTGTCAAACAAGACGAATATTTAAAATATAGGTACATACTTACAGGCGTCCACAACAAAAACAGAATTTAAATATAAAATAACGTTTTGACGAAAAAAAATGTTCGCTGAATAATACTCTAATAATTAATTATTTCCATGATTAATTAAGCCTCTGCAAAATTTGCTATTATATCTACAAGATCACTGCATGTGTTTGACGGTGATGATTACTATTTGGGTTAATCTGTTTCTTTTAAAATATTCATATTCATTAATAAGGGTAGCTGTCCTAAATGCTTAATGATTAGAGAGTATTTTATGGAATTGATACATTTTTACTTTTATTTTATAAAAAAAGTATTTTTGGGGCTCGCTACGTGACAGCTTTTCTCCAAGAAGTGATAGAAAATTATCGATTGGTTATTGTAAATTTCAACTAGACGTGCTTCGCGGTTTTAGTATTTCCCGTTTCCAGAATTAAAGAATCCTATGTATTAATCTAGGATCTAATAGAACTACATGACAAAATTTGTTTAATCCCGTACCAAATCTCAACACAAAGAAATAACTTATATTAAGTCAAAAATGCTATACGTCAAAATTCCTTAACACGAATCTAAGACTAATATTCTCTAATTAATAAGAAAATCTATGAATCATAACGAGATTATTCAATTGTAAAATGAGTGGATTTGTATTCGTAGCTAATTCGCGTTAAATATCAATTTCATGCCGTCGATAAGTGAATAGTAAACCAGTATATGTTGCATTTGATTGCTGTTTAGATTAACTGTTATTGGTAATGGTGCACATGACGAAAAATTCTAGAAAGTTTCATTCACTTATGCCTATAAGTATATAATACCTTTATTACGTTGGAGCTGTAGGTAGTTTTAGGCATACCCGCCGCGTGGCTGATGGTAAAGTGCGACGGGTTATGTGGGACTCGCCTGGCCATTGGGGGTGTTGTGCGGCACGCTAGACGCGCCGCACGGCCAGGAATACCCACTAAAATCCCCTGCCACTCTCAGCCCTTGTGTCAGAGCGGGGGATCGCTTGCGGAGCTGTAGTCTGTGTGAACTCACGAATAATGGACCACGGCTCCAGTATAAAAGTTAATAAAAAAAACTTGAAAGATGTGAAGAAACACCCGGTTGAATTAGTTAGTAAAGGAATTGGATAATTCATTAATATTTTATTTTTAAAAATAAAATAAAATTTCGTTAGAGAAAGACGAAACAAAAATAACTGGCTTGCTTCCTATGAGAGAGAAAGAGAAAGTCACAACTTATGTTCCTAATTTTTTCCATTTTTAGTCTTAATTTTTTTCCAACCAGAATACTCCGTACCAGAATACAATTCCTGATAACTTGAAATAGATTCATATTTCTGAATATTGATATTATATTGGTTAAAGGCGTCCTCCAAAACAGCCAATAGCTGATATTATTATACCATACGCCTACGCTTTTTTTTTAAAAACAATCCTCGTACAACCAGGATAATTCTACAAAAATAATTATAACGCTCGTGGGACGGTGACCTTTTTCATGTATAAATATAATAGTCGAGTTTTTGTTTATATTTATAATTGTATGTTCTTATTTTAAAAAGAGCGACTATAAGAGTTTCTTTGGCGGTTCTTCTCTGTAGAAACTGCCTTGCGAACCGGTGGTAAATGTTTTGTAATACCATGACGATTCAAACGTGTTACTTAATGTAGCCTAATTGAATAAAGATACTTTGACTTTGACTTTGACTTTGACTTTGACTTTGACTTTACGGGGGGAAATCCTATTGCGCATACCGCGTCCTCGGGAAGAAGGAGCCGGTGGGTTTTAATTATATGCTGTTTTATTAAACAGTCTATACGCTACTTGAATGCCAAATTTCAATCAAATTTAATCCGTAGTTTGTACGTGAAACATCCTGAAAAACATTATTCTTTATTAGTCGTGGGATTAAACTTAATGCAGGATAGAACGTTTTAAACACAAAATAAACAAGTGATATAACAAAGTAATATTATTTTGTAATTTGTTATAAACACAGTAATTTGTCATACGTTTGTCGCGACATC
>DWAJ01004950.1:0-12152 GCA_018238005.1 Eurema mandarina | reverse complement strand
GGTGCGCGAGCGTTGATTGGTTGTCCCAGTCGTGTTGTCTTTCTCGCACCAATACGTCAATTACGAGCGCGATTCTACCGATGCGCAGCTATTCTCGTCCAGCGCTAAACATAAATGACGCCTACTAAACATGGCAAGTAAAACATAAGTGATAGGTATCAAATAAGAAATCAATTTACCTAGTGCGTCTCACCCAGAATCTTCGACATTTACTTAATACTACCATTAGAATAGAGATACTATAATAAGGCCGCTATTCCCACAATTACTTAATTAAAAATCGGTAAAGAATTTGTATATCGGCAATAAAATTGAAAACTAAAATAAAAGCAGCCACCGTGGTTTAATCGATTTACGTGATTGATGTAGTAGGTCACTTATATGTGATTGGTAACGCGAATTAAATAAATACGAATATATAAGGAAGTAATATACAAACACTTGTATTCGTGAGATCAGTAAGGATGAAGGTGATCATCATTTGTGGTGAGTATGGAGCTTCTAAAAGTACCTATACAAGTTAGGGAGTTGCCAGGTTTGCCCGTATAGGTAAGCCCTCGACATTTGTTTGAATCAGTAGAGAACAGACATGCCCTAATTAAACTGTAACCAAATTGCACGTCACAAGTTGCAATACCATGTATTCTTTGTTAAAAGTTTGGGAAATCTCTCCAGAGCTGCTTAGCTGCTGTTTTCATGAGCGGCGATGACCAATTTCTATCAGGGGTCATGGGAGTCACCCCTGATGAGCTGGTTCCAAGACTTAGGTGGACCACTATTTAAATATAATGCTTTTATTGTTATCCAAATAAAAGTACAAGTTCTTGACTTGACCTGCGACTATGTGACCGCTCTGGTGCCAAAGCTTGATACAAAGGATCCACCCTAGCCATCTCAAGTCGTGTGAAGGAACTTTGAAGAGTTTTATTCAGTAGTTGCTAGAAGCCAAGTGCAAACCCGACATAAACCGTCCTTTGTACATCTCTACAGAAAAAAATATCTTGCATGTTTTAACATGACATTGTTTTTCAGGAACGCTCTTAGCTGCGTGTTCAGCGGTGTATGGACAATTCTGTATGTGTGCACCTGAGCCTACAGTTTGCGGTAGCGACTTCCAAAACTATAGTGGTGAATGTGATATGAAATGTGAGGCGCAGCACAAAGGCAAGACCCTCTATGTAATCTACAATGGACCATGTGAAGACCTCCTTCGACCGAGACCCAATCCAAATCCGTATTACCCCCCAAATCCATACTATCCTAACCAATATGGCTCATGTGACCCCTGTGGTATCTTCTCACAATATCAACCCTATAATCCGTATAACCCCTACAATCCATACTTCTCTTACGGATCAGACAAGCAAGCCGATAACTAAACTACGTTAAAGGTTGTTTAACTTTTACTATTCTATATTTTGTCACTATTCAATCTTTAAAAATTTATGAAATTATTATATGACTATAGTTGGCCAGAAGATACAATGACAAATTAATTAATTGAATATTTTAAAAATAAACTTAACTATATTTGAACAAATTTATGGTGTTTGTGATTATATCAACGTTACTCCAACATATTTTATGGGAATAGAAACAACATATGCAAGATACAAATAGCACAGATAAACCCCCCAACTTAAACATTTAGTTTAACCATCCATAATTGATTTACTGATTAAATATACTGTGTGACATTTATTCAGTCATACTGAAATGCAATATGTACTTAAAAAATAATATCACAAATATGTTAAATGAAACCTTGAAACTGTCTTTGCCTAGTAACAAAAAAGTAGTAGTAGTGTAATAGTTATTTCTCAAATCCATTTTGTTTTTTGTAACATCTTGTTAATGTCTCAATGTATATAAATAAGAAACCAGAGGATTGTTAAAATATTCTAAATATTTTAACTTAGTCTGTCAATTTAAAAGACTATTCTGTTTTTTTTTAATTTTATCTTATGAAGTAGGTTGTGGACTAAATAAGAACTTACAAAACGAATAAGTAATAAAATAGACTTACCCCATCTACTATCTGGCAAAAATGTACGGCAACACTGGCACTATTGATATTTGGAAACTTGCTAGACGAGTGAATAAGAACGGATATCTTCTTAGATCTTATCTTACTGGCTCGATATCCAAAAACAAACAACATAGAATCTATGACATTACTCTTCCCACTTCCATTAGGTCCAATTATAGCAGTAAAACTCTGTAAAAAGGCCAAGATAATATGATTAAATTGTTGGTTGTAGTAAATAATTAGCATTTCATACTGTCTACTAAATATACATAGTAGGGATGTAATTTTAAGACATTTACCTTATGAAATGGACCCAAATTCTGAACACCAGCGTAACTTTTAAAGTTTTGATTCACAATGTGGGTAATTATAAGCCGCGGTCCGGTCGTATCGAAAGAGAGTGCTGGTTTTGGCGCTGGAGGGATGTAGATATCGCCAATTCGCATGCCCCCTTCTTCATCATCAGATATATGGTCTACTTCGGCATTTTCAGCATTTTTCTCACCATTTCCATTCTCTGTAGGATTTTCATCTACATCCATAGGTTCTTCTACAGATCTTTTCTTTGTTTTCTGCATTTTAAATTTTTCACGAGCAATTCACTATATTGCTTATTGCAAAAAAAAGACTTGAATTAAATTTCTTGTCTTCCTAATATATAGATATTCGCAATAATACTATTCTACAATAAACAAATTACAATTGACAAAATAACACATACAAAATTGCGGTTACGCGGTTTAAATCTTTCGTTTACATTGACATAAGACATTTGTGATTTGACAGTTGAGTGTTGACACTGTCTTAAATACAAATTTTAAGTGAAAATCTTTCTGATCTTGTAATAACGGTAAAAGTACAAGCCTATTACCCCTATAATATTATTTTAACGAAAGAATAGCAATAATAATTTTAACAATATTAAAATTATTTTTGTTTTCGTAAATATATATATTTTTTCGTTTTTATTTGAAATATGATTACACAGTATTACGACACAGTAATACGACGATGCTATTCGTTCGTTAAAATAATATTATAGGGGTAATAGGCTTATGGCATAAAATAAAAAAAATCAATGTAACATTTATAATAACAAAAATATAAATACAGAAGGTAATACAATTTAATATTTATTCTGACAGTTTTTAAATTAATAAAATTTTTTATAAGACGACGTATAGGTTTACATTAGTGAAGAAACAATCGTTAGGCTTACGAGTGTCGAGTTGATTGATATGTCATTGCTGTCAAAAAAATGGCGAATCGGACCGTGAAAGACGCAAAGTCGATCCGAGGAACAAATCCTCAATATTTAATAGAAAAGATAATTAGGTCAAGAATATACGATTCTAAATATTGGAAGGAAGAATGTTTTGCCTTAACAGCAGAATTGCTTGTGGACAAAGCCATGGAGTTGCGATATATCGGAGGCGTTCACGGAGGATTTATTTATCCCACACCGTTTTTATGTTTAGTGCTCAAAATGTTACAAATACAGCCCGAAAAAGACATTGTGGTTGAATTTATCAAAAACGAGGAGTTCAAATATGTTCGTGCTTTAGGAGCTTTCTACATGAGGTTAACCGGTTCCTCGGTAGATTGTTACAAGTATTTGGAGCCGCTCTACAATGATAATAGGAAACTACGGCGTCAAAATCGTCAAGGGCAGTTTGAAATAGTACATATGGATGAGTTAATTGACGAATTGCTTCGAGAGGAACGCTTATGTGATATCATATTACCACGAGTACAGAAAAGACATGTGTTGGAAGAAAACAATGAATTGGAACCTAAAGTATCTGCGCTAGACGATGATTTGGATGAAGAAATGCCTTCAGATGATGATAACGTAGAAACTGAGACCAAAGAGAATAGAAGAGAAGGTGAAAGGAAGGACAGAGAAAGACGGAGAGACAGGTATTATTTGTTTACAGTATTCCTTATATTTTTTCAATACAATGAATTAATGAATAGGATAAATATATAGATATATGGTCGTTAACTGCGCATGTAGACAAGTTAATATTATTTTGTATATATATGATAATTCTAAACTACTCTGTGCTTGATATATAAAATTACATATTAATTGTCTAAGAAAAATATGTATTATATTATAATCAGTTTGTTTGACGTGTTGTTTCTATTTCAAGAACGGGATAGAAATTTAATATAATTAAATAATAAAACGTCTTTCAGATCACGAGACAGAGACCGCAGGGATAAAGATCGTAAGCGCGATCGCTCTAGAAGTAGAGAGCGCGAACGTCGGCGAGAGAGAGAAAGAGAACGTGAACGAGAGAGGGAGAGAGATAGAGACCGTGCAAGAGAGAGAGAAAGAGATAGGGAGAAGGAAAGAAGAGAAAGAGACAGACATGATGTTGAAAGAAGAAGAGATAGGGGAAGATATTAAGATTTGAAATAAGTTAGAGAGTAAGAATTAAATGGTAAATATAAGTGTTTAGTTTTATTTAATATTTTGTTATATACCTTAATATAAATTGAGCTGACATTTAAATTCTGATTATTGTATTAGTTTAGATTTACAATGCAACTTCTATTATACACCTTCTTACCTATTTCCTACTTTTCCTTTTTGTGTATATATGTTACATGATAAAAATAAAATAACTGCTAATTCTTAAATATTTTATTTAAAAAAATTAATTTGCCATATACATCATATTTGAAATATAAATCTTAATACATGCAACTAGACATTTCATGCTCTCACATCCATTAAAAAAATTTGAGGATGAAGTAATATTTCAACTTATAATAAAAAATATATTTTAACATGATTTGAATTTTATAATCAACATATTACAAAGCTTGAAGTATAGTACCACCCAGAATGTCATTTTAAAGGTAAATTAATCAATTCAACTTACAAAAATTCATTCATACTTGTGTTGTGTTACCTATTTTTTAATTTAAAAAGACTAATATATATTGTTAGAATATATTAAATTAAGATTTAAACCCTCTTTCTCGCATACTACAAGTATAGTTGGTCAGTAGTTAATTTTGAAGTTGAGCTAAAATGTGTCATGGGCTCATTTCAGTGATTCAAACAGTTTTTAGAATAAAAAGTTGACTGCAGGTGGTTTAAACTATACTATGTGACTATATTTACCAACATTAATACGCAATTTCTTTATGTTCATTTCCAAAAAAAAAAATTGCATCTCAATAACACTAACAAGATTTACGAAACTAACTAGTATATTAACAATAATTTAATGTAACAACATAAATTACAACATCTTGTTACACAATTACACATTATCACAATTATAAATAATGTCTTAGAAAATATAACAATAAAACATTCACAAGAATTGTGAAGAAATTTTTCTGTTGTCTTTTTTTAACATAATAATTTGCATTATAGAGCTGCTCATACTTCGGAATATTTTTTCAAATTTATAGAAAAAAAAATTATGTACATTGATGTCAATGATACTTGTATAATCAAATGATCTGAGATAAATACATAAATTCATTCATTCTGTTGATTTAAATGTTTCACCTTTAATAATAGATTAAGAATTAATATATTTTATACATGTATACCTAATTTTCAAGCTCAAAAATAACTTTGACGAAGTTCGTATACATTATAACCATCAATCAATTAAATTATTTAAATAATAAATCTCTTTGTATGTAAACTAAAATAAATATTATGTAAACGATAGGCATTTTTAAATTGTACCTATGAATGCTTTACTAGTGTTGTTCAAAGTTGATTAGAAGTTACAATATTGGAATATAAATTACCATTGAGCTATTTTTATTGCTTCTATAAGATCCTTGGACGAATTTGGCTAGAAAGTTGGTGCATTCATAATAAATATTCTTTTCTCTTCATTTTTGATCCACCTAAGCAGCCGGTCTACTGCCCGTATCGCTTGATCTTTCTCCATTAACGAATCAAATGTAACATACAATTCAAACCCATTTGTAATCTGTAAAAAGATGAGTTTATTATTTTTACATTAAATTTTATTACTAAGACAGTTTTGAAAACTTAAAATGGGACTAATAAGTGACTTGCGATAATTTTTAATAAAGTTAGTAAAGCTATTCTTGATTTGATACAACTTCATTGAAAATTAAGATTCTTATCGCGCCAGTTGGTTTTAAAGACATAGTTTTGTTCCTGGGGATTCAATAAATTTTATCTCCATGATCAAATCTACCAGTCTGTTAAATTCTCCAATTTTTCGAATCCATTTAGTAGTTTGTGTGAATGTATCACAAACATATAAAAATCCTCACTCGCATAGTGTATAATATTAATAAAATAAACAAGTTTGTTATTTACTCACCCATGCTAAAATGGTATCATCAGAATTCGACCTAAAAATCAATTTCGCCGGTGCACTAGCACAATGTATCTGACTGCAGAACTCTCTATAATTCCTCACATAATCAATATCTGATAGCTTTTCGATCTTTTTCTTAACAACATCACCGCCTTCTTTATGCCTCTGCCTATAGTCTTGTAATCTATCCAGACTTATTGGATCCGAGGTAAATAACTGTGCTGTAGATTTACATTTGTACATAAAATGTCTTATTTCAGGAATTCCTATATGTTTCAATGGATTAGTCGTTGGCAGATCCTTGTTCCGGTTTAAGGCATCGTTAATAGCAACTAAACAATTTGATCGCCTTAATTTTTCTGCTATTGTATGTTTTGCTTGTGATAGAGGATAAAATGCATCCCTTTGAACTGTGAGTAAAAGGAGACAGGCTTGGCAATCTTCAGATATATAGGACACATGGCCATGAAGAAAACCCCTGAAATAAGATAAGAAAAATTAAGTATTATGAATAAATATTAATCATTTATAATTTTATTACTGTAATTTGGTTCTTGAAAAATGTTGAAAAAGTTAAGTTAAGTTATTTATTTGTGTTATAAAACTTGTATCTTAGTCATTTTTTTCTACATTATATTTTTTAAAATAGCACATAAGATCTACTTACGTTGAATCAAATTTTGGCAAGCAAATTGGCGTCCAACTCTCAGCTGTTTTGAATGACTCAGAGCTTCTCACAAGATTAAACAATAAATGTATATCTGACGGATGTAATGTATACTTCTTCATTCTAACAAGTGTTATTAACTGATTCCCAGCGATCAATATTGCAAATACTAAATCCCTTATTTTGTGACAAGTACTTGTTATAGCACTTGTTATATTTTCCCTTGCTTTTTCTGGTAAGGGTAAGCATCTTACAGCACCTAGGAGGAATGCTGGATCTTTTTCCATAAATATTAATAAGTTATCAATAAGACGTTCCGCTCCAGAAAGCAAGCGTCGCAAATCGTAATTACGCCTCTGTTCAAATATTCTATTCAGTTGTGTTAATGTGAGAACTGATACAATTTGATTAAAGGCATAACTGTAAAGAAAAATTAAATATTACACAATGAGTATACCAGTGTCTAGAAAAATATATATAAATTTTAATAATTATATATATAAATATAAGTGAATTAATTGGTTGAAAACCGTAAACATTTCTAACCCTGCTACTGATTAAGAAAGATCTAAAATAATTATAATGAATGTCAACAAAGTAATACTTACGTTAATTGTAGAACCAATTGTGTTTCACTCTCATTAGACTTGGACATAGCTACCAATATTAAAGGACCCTTTACTAAGAATACTGCTTTACAGTCATTCGTAATAATTGACCTAAGAATATCATGATTTTGTTCTTCGACTACACTAACTAAAGCTTGTATAACTCCACAAAGACCTGCTAGTTTATCTTCGTTGCCGTATCTGAAAATGCAATGTGAAAATTTTAAGTGTTGCAATATTTTATTCATAATGCATAGTACAAAGTTATTATTTAATGCTTGTAAATAATATTTATATACTTTATATTTTTAGTAGTATGACCGCTACTTTTGCAATTAATAAGAAGTTTTCTATAACAATGAATAGTATGACTTTTTTAGTATTACCTTGAATAAATAGGTTTTCCAGCTGTACTCAAAATAAACACATGTTTTTCTTTATTGACGAGTTCCGGTGATTTCAAATAGTCATCAAGTTCATTGCTCGAGTCGTCCCCATTCTGATCTATTAAATTAGAACTACTGGTAGATGGTCCTATAACCTCCTGGAAAGTGTAAAATTTTAATGTAATAATGAATACCACAGACTGAGATTTTTTTGTTGTATCTTAATTTCCATTATAATATTAAATACAGAAAAATACTTCTGTACTGAAATGAAAACTCTTAATATTTATAAATCTCATGTAACAATGTTTGTCCGCAATGGAATCCTAAACCACTTAACCGATTATAGTAAAATTTGCACACCATGTGCAGTTCAATCCAACTTGAGAGATAGGACAGCTTACATCCCGGTATAGCCCCGGGAACGGGAACTACGCGGGTAAAACCGCGGGGAACGGCTAGTATTTATATAAATGTCAACATAGTACCCAATAATTAGCACAGATTAGATACCGCCCCCAATCTTTTCTTTCTTATTCTTTGCTTTGTTGCATGGTTTATTTATACATAGATTAAAATATAATGCTGATCGAATATCTTTAATAGTTATAAGATAAAATAACTACACTTACATCTTTATTTTGCAAATTATCACTTGATTTCGTTTCTTTAAGTTCTTTCGAGCCTTCGCCTATTTCACTTTGTATTTCGCTAATGGTACTTGCTTTCTTACTAAGATCATTTTCGCAATCTTTCAGGCTTGCGTTCATCTCAGATGCAAATTCCTCGAACGAGTCTGTAGGATTTAAGATACTATCATAACACGCACCCGGTTCCAAATCATCGCCAAGGTTTTCAGACAATTGGGGATTTGAAGGTACGTCGTCTTTTGATGTCGATGCCATGATTTAAATTTAAAATTTCTATTTGGAAAGGAAATTTGTTCATTAGCGCATCAAAAATATTTTTTGTGTGTAAACTGTAAATTCTTCGTTTGCAATTTGCACTTTGCAGACATCTGTCACATTCATATATGTCATTTGTCAATGTAGCTCAATGTCAATGTCGTAATTCATCCCCTGGTTAGGGAAACCTTACTATTTGACCATAATACCCTTTAAATTTTTTTTATTTTAAATCACTTTTTTTGATCTCGATTTCGAGATTGTTTTCAATCAATGATATCATATTAAATAAATATGTAAAGGGCAAAATTTTGCAGAAGCAAAAACATCCTAATTAGGATATCTTACCATTAGTCTGCTTTTAGCAAAGAAAAGAGTTATATGTTTCTAGCAACAACTAAAAATGCCACCTTGTGTGTTTGGGATGTTCACTGATAGTACTTACCATGTGCAAAATGTCGCGGACGAAGTCGCAGGCGACAGCTAGTTGTAAAATAAATGAAAACTATGTGCTGCCGCTGCTGCACACAGCACAGAACACTTTTTTCGGTTGATTTGTTCGAGTATAACATATCTAATAAATATAATTCTATAATATCATTGGTTTACAATAGTTAAAAATTAATGACAAAAGAATATACATACTAAAGTTTATTGTTGAAAATAAATATTTTTATAAATTTACCTTGAATTTAAACCTTCAGCAGATTAATAATATTTATTTTCATCGATATAATTTTTTATTTTGTGTATCAATACGTCTTAGATACAACCTGTAACTCTATTGTCAGAGATTCACTTCTTCGAAAGATATTTGTTTCTTAAATATACAAATTAAACTTAATATCGATGAAAATGGTGCCAGTTTTTATGATTATGCTTATTACTTGAGGGATATCAAGTCTTTATTCAAAGCAGAATACCGTTAGATATAAAAATACAAAGCATTTAATTATATCCCGTATAAATAAAGTAAGAGGAAACGCGGGTTCTTTCAATAGTAACAAATTGGTCACGATTGGAGAGCTATATAGTAGCGCCGTGTGTCAGCGAGTCGACGGCGCGGAAACTGAAGATAGCAGACAACTTGTGTTTAATACGATTTTTGCTATTTGTATTTATAGCTATCTCCTTGATTATTTCTTCATACGTTCTTAGGCTTTTTATCGGCATAATTGTCTTAGTTTATTACTATTAATTGCTGGACATATGCCTTTCCAGAAATTTCTTTTGCGACCGATCTAAGGCTACCTGTAATCTGTATTCAATCAGACAGTGATCTGCACCAGGTCTTTTAGTCAGGTAGGTTTCCCAAATTTTCATAACACGGTCTCGACTCGAGGATTTTTTCCACAATCTTCATGCTATGGGGTTGGACCAATCCAACCAAAATTACACTTTAGTACAAAACTAATTTCATTTGTTAAAATGATGCATATACTTTAAATAAAATAGCATTCATTACCTACGTAAATTCTTGGTTTAGTATTAAGTAGCTAATTGTTTAAATCTGTGTAGAGGTATACAGATTGTGATCAAAAAATAGACGTGTGATCAGAAAAGTCGAAACTCCTACTCTACAATATTCAAGATATTATTTTTGTATCTATTTTCATAAATCTCATACATAGAGCATCAGCTTTACTCTTTGTTCTATGATGAACTGTACTAAAAAAAGAGTATGTCACTACAACCATTATTTTCGTTGGATGTAGACAAAAACATGTCAACGCGTATGATTGATTTATTTACAGCGAGGTTTTGAATTACTATATCCTCAACATCTAATCGTATAACGATGCTAAGTAAATAATCTACTTATAATGGTCGGAAAAAGTTATCATTTATAGATATACAGTATTACATATTTAGTTTTTAGACTGTTGTTTATTTATTTTACAAAAGTACTGTCACATAATACATATTTCTCATTCAATTATTTCATAGAATGAAAACAAAATTCTGATACGTACTAAATTTTCGGCGTACATGATATTTTATATTATAAATTAAACAAGGAAGAACACCTGTCAGACTAGCTGTCTGACTTTATAGACGGCAGACCTAAAACCTATGAAAGTACTGTCAAAGACATCCAAATTGGCTTTCGAATTTATAGCGTTAAACTCCGTCGCTATTCTTGTGAGTAATTCTGTTATATAAATACAGGACATGACAAAATATATTTTTTTAACTAATTAGGTAGGCATTCATATTTTGTAACCCTTTTATTTTATTTACCAACCACGCTATTAAGATGAATGTCAGATTTGTAAATGTTCTATAATGAACATGAACCTATTAATCAAAATTCATTTAACTATATATAGGTACCTATAACTAAAAGTTTTAACTTTTTCCCTAATTCCGTATTCCCAAAACCTTTGTCAAAATATACTAATAAACCTGTATATCATAAGATTAACTGCAGGTCAAAGTCACGGGTAATTCCAAGCGTTCCTTACCCTGGATCCTCGTCAAATATTATTTTACCAGCCGTCTTGAAAGCTATCTGATCTTACCGAAACCCTTCATAAAGATTTATTTAAATATCCAATATCCGTTTTTTGTTGGCAAAGGACTTTCAGAGGATTATTAATGTTTTCCTCGTAACTACGTTATAGTTATATAATGCTATATGCTTTTGTAACACTCAAATTAACCAAAATTATATAAATAATATTATACTTAGGTAGCTGCAATATTAAATCTTAAATATAAATTTCAACTGATTTTAAGGAAACGATGGCTAGATATTAATTTAGTTCAATAGTTTATACCAGTTACGTTTTGTACCTTGTTGTTTCCTTTCCATCATGAATATTTATTTGAAATGACAAACCACTAAGCATACTTAAAACAATCTCTCAGGCTGTACATAATAACATTATGTACAACTTCTATGTTCTTAATTGACATTTGAAGTCATCAAGACTCTTTGATTAATCCATACTTCCATACTATTATTAAAAACGCGAAAGTAACTCTGTCTGTCTGTCCGTTGATCACGCTAAAACTACTAAACCGATTAGAACGAAATTTGGTACACAGATAGTCTAAAGGCTGGGTAATGACATAGCCTACTTTTTTTTAACTAACCCCAAAGGTTTGCGCCAGGGGTTGAAACTTTTTATAATTTTACGCTTTCATGGCAAAACGTGTCGGTCAATGCCTAAGATGAAACATAGGCTCCTTTTTCAATGAAAAAAAAGGGTCATAAGGG
>DWAJ01004949.1:0-12153 GCA_018238005.1 Eurema mandarina | reverse complement strand
CTTATGATATTTATTCGAGTCATAGCATATATAAAACTTCTCAATATCGAACCATTGGGGAATAACGGCCGGCAAGAAGATTCTGTTTTTGGTTCATAGAAAGGTTACCTACATCCTCCTTCATCCATTCCTTCACAGACTCCTTACATTTAGTTAATGCTGAACAATACTACTCTTCATTCGTAATTATAAGTAGATGCAAATATTGTGTTTACACGCAACAAATAACCATTGATAAATATCAAGGTTCACGAAATTATGACCAGATAAAGACTTATAAAGATGAACACCTTAACAGCGCTGACAGAAATTAAAGTTAAAATTCGTAACTTCAAACACATGTGTTTGAGACCGTATTGAAATTGGACAATAACCCTAACTGGATTTCTGTGGAAGACTCTCGAATATTGCATTGAACAATTGTATTACGTACAATCCTTTAATCAGAGCCGGTAAGATCGTATTCAAGACGTACATATTACGTATATATACACGTCTGTCTGTGCGCTCCGTGCCACATCATTAATTTCTATGTAATGCTGCTACGATGTAGACCGCATTTTGTGTTCACGGCTCTTATAGTTACTAATTTATACTTGCTTTGTATTATTACATTTACATATAAGCTAACAGCAAACATTGGTTATATTTGGTCTTGCTTATAACATATATCTCCCATTGAAGTGTTTTCTTTTTGAACTTAACACTTATTAATACATATATAAATTACATAACGTAACTCTAATATTCAAATCTAGAAGTAAAGGGGTAAAAAGAGTTAGGATACGTACGAAAAATTTACTTTTCTGTCCCGCAAATGGCTTACCAAGATCTATTATGTACGGGTGATATTGATAAAGCATAATTTAATCATTATTAAGGAGTAAAACAACATTTAAAATATTATTAAACAATTACAACTTAATTACTTCAAATTTCAATCACTACCAAACAAAAATATTTAATATATTTTCTGACAAATAAGCAAATGAGTAAACTCTTTATTAATAACTAATCTAAGTGAAATTTGGTAGTTAATTATATTTTAAATGGGGTTAACCCTTTTCAGGCCAATATCTGCAAGCTCATTTTCTAACTGCCACTTACAAAGTTGAATAACTGTCAAAAACTGCTTGCTCCAACCTCGTACCGAATTCCCCTGGCTAGCGTTATTAATATTTAATACATTCGCCTCGCTCCTTGCTTATTTAAAGTTCTCAATAAACTTAATATTTGAGGAGGCGGTCATCTTAGAATCCGTAATCACAATTCTCAAAGCGATGCGGACGTTCGCAGCTATTTGCTTTACAATGAATGTGAATACATGCGTATTTTCTCATGTCTGTCAATATAGGCAGCAATGGACAGAGTAGCATTTGGGATCTCCGTAGGTTTGGGGTATCGGTTTTCGTTCATAGAAGGCACAGGGTCTTGCACGCTCAATGGTACATTAATTTTCCGTTGCCGCTTCGCAACCCCCAAAAACGAGACCCTTAACGAAGCTTGAATTAATTATAACTAATAAGTTACACATATAATTACCACATAAGGGTTATTACTTATTAATTGTAATTTGACCTAAAATTTATAGGTTTGTTTCCTTTTAGGATTGTGTAAGGTGAGACAACAATAATAGTTTATTTGAAATCATAGTGATATACCTCTGTATGAAAAAATGTATAGTTCATTCAATCGTTTAATAAAACGGTCATTTCTTAGAAAGTCTCGTCCTTGATACGTTTATTCATCTTTATTGTTGTAAAAATAAGAATTAAAATCATCATCAAATTTCTTAATACCAATTCTTATGTAATACTAACGTTAGGCAATTTCAAATAACGATGACTCGGACAGAATAATATGTTAGTCATTAACAAAATCTAGTTCTTCGCCTCGAGCTTCAGAAAACCGAGAGTCTTCTGAAGCCACGTCATTGTTCCACCGACTATGCATTAGCAAATCGATTCGCAGTCAAACTTCCGGTTCATAGCACATGGATTGGGACATCATAATTAAAATCACCTGACGACAGACTGCGGTCCATTTGTCTTCCTAATGAATTGTTTTTCTCCGCGTCTGCGTAATTTGCTCATGTAATATATCACATGTCCCGCTCGTGGATTAAGAACATCACTCACAATATGTATGATTAAGACTGTGAACAAAAACGACATCGTCTGAATAAATGCTTCGGGAAATTCGCGATCTATTTTGTGGTACAAATGACCTTGAGTTTGAAACACAAATGTGATGATATTAGGTGGCGATGTGGAAGGTGATTTATAATATAAAATATATAATGCTTTGTATTTACCAATAAAACTTAGAAATAAATCAAAAAATCAGTGCAGTAGGTCTGATTACCACGTCAAAAACTTTTCCTCTTAATGATATAAGTAGTAAGTAAAGTTAATGTTTCATAAGTAACAACAATAATATGTAATTAATTAATGTATTCATTCAGAGGATAATAACTTGGATCCTGCTTAAAACATTACCCTTTCATATACTATTGCATTTAAAGATGTCTTTGAGTATATCAAACTGTTAGACAATGAATGATAAAAAGAAGATAAATAATTGAGAAGGTACTCGCAAATATAAACACAGTATTTCAATTATTATTTAACATGTTTACAAAAGAAATATATGATGACGTCTGAAAGATAAGGGACGTCACGTTGACTAAACATTGTTAAATAATAACATTTTTATCTTGAGAAATCTCGAACAAAAGCGGCATAGAAAAATAAACATAACTTCGTATGTTAAAATAATACTGAGTAAGTGAATTTGAATTTTTCCTTTTGTGTTCCGCCGGCGCTGTCGTGTATTGTGTTTTCATTTCATTAAAAGAAGCAAAATAAACAAAAATTTTGGACATAAGCTCTCCGCAACATGGCGTCACGTGTACGAGTCGCAGAGCATAGCTACTTTTCCGTTTATACAAGTTTTTTTTGCTTCCCTCCTCCGGTTTGCTTAATCAAATATTGCCGGGTATATTTGACCTACTCCCCGGCGTTCGATCTGAATTTACAAGCTGGAACTGGATGCCAGTGCTTTATTTATTTTTACCTCTGTTTAATTATACAGCGAAGTGGTGAACGTAGAAACTACCAATTGAAGCAAAGTTGTTTGAGTTGTTGGAGTTGTCTTGATATTGTTATATAATAATAACAATACAGGACGCTTAGTTCTAACACGGTGTCATCTAGACCCACGGTAAGAGCTTGTATTATGGCAACTAGATAACGGATAAATAACATATACATAGTTCTCTTTTGTACATTAATACATACTTAACAACAAATGTATTTTTCCAGTGTGGAATTCGAACCCTACAAGCCTTGGCGTAGAAGGCAGTTGTGTTACCACTGCTCTAAGTGGTGGTCAAATCACAAAGTCTGGATATTATTCAATGAATTATAGTCAAATTGCAGTGGCAAATAAAAGTTAAAAAATATATTTTTTAGTACATACAAAATGACACCCGGATGCAAACCTTTCCGGTCCGTAATACTACAGCTTTTGTAAGCTATTTCTTTGTTGTTTTTGGATGCCGAATTTCAAATTCTGTGTAGTGTTTCAATAGATTACAGCATGCGGGCGTGTTTATAAATTCGAACCTATGTGTACATTTCCTATAGACATTCGACCTATTGTTTTGAGTGTAGCCTTTGTTTTTTAAAATGTTATTAGTTCGAAATTGACCGCTTGATGCAGTGGCAATCCTTTTTTTCTTGGCTAAAGAACTATCTAAAAATAAAAATAATTATCTAAATCGGTTCTATTATCGAGATTATGCACAGCAATACATTTGGCTTTATTTTTCATTTTAAATATTCAACTTTTAAAGAATTACTTTAAAATATGTTCCGAATACGCAAGATGGTTCCCGTTTTGTTTTAGTTGATATTAGTGTTGACATAAAGTGGTCTACACACACACACTTGGGGCGATGCCAGCCGCTAGCATCTTTGCAAAATTATTATCGTGTTCTTTGCATCTTACAGGCCATTAGATCTTTTTTCCTACTTCTATACATTACCGTAACTAATAAATCGATTTAAAACCTTTAATTTAAACACTTACAGTGGAGATTTTAGTGTCAACGTTAGACGCACTTAAAGTGGAATCGCAATTCTTTAATTAAAGACATTGTTTGATTTTAAAGTCTTAGAATATTTTCAGTTTTCTTGATATAGGTTGTGCCTATCTCTTATTCAGCGTTCATAAAACCAGAAGTATTATTCTCGATGACATTCCATTACATAAGACAGTAGGTAGGTATACCAAGTTGATACTGATTATGATTGGTAGTTTCAATAAAAAGTACATAAACCTAACTGAAAACACTCAACAAAATTACAGGGGGAATAAAATAAAATTACCAGATACCAGCACAAGAAATGAACTCGAACTCAAATATGTGTTGGGAAACGGAAAAGTAATATTTAACGTTACCGAATGTAGGAGTTCCCGTAACGTTGTTATATAAAATGAATGATTTAGAAACTGTTTTGATATCAATTCTTTTTTCTTTTAAATGCACTTGGAATCAATAACATTCTATTCAAATAATGATTTTTATTATTTAAGAAAATAATAACATATTTTAAATATTTTTTTAGTCATGGACGTGTTTTGTTACATGTACTTTCCTATAAAAATAAGCCCACCCACCCTATCTTATGTTACCTGTATCCTTGTACTTATAAAATATACCTTTATGCTATAAACTCGCATATTCTACGAAGCAGCACTTCCGTAAATTGATAAACAATAATGTATTTTTATAAACAAATAACTCTACTATCACACTTTTTGTATAAAACAGTTCAATCACATGAATAATCTTGAAACAGTATAACTATTAATAAAGCTCAGTGACGCTACGACGTATATGCTTAGTTTATGAAAATGATCTTCAATATTATTGTATACAATTGTCTTATATACACCTATGTCTTCATATGAAGAATATTTCATTAAAAAAATTACGAACATGGTCTCATAGCGTCTTTGTCTACAGCTGAAGTCGGCAGCTGCGAAGTGCCATTAGGCATGGAAAGTGGCAAGATCTCCAATGAGTCGCTCTCAGCCAGTTCCAGCTACGACCAGAGCGTGTCTCCATTGAGCTCCAGGTAATATGATTTTTAGTACCATAGTTTTAGACTTTGAATTCAATAGTAACCCATTTTCAGAACAATAATTTAATACAAAATAGGTTCCACTAACTGATTACATACCTACTGATACTCACAATATAACAGCCATTGTATCGCTTTTCAATTGATAATTTAGACTGTATAACATATCCATATAGAATATTCAGGTTGAACACATCGCATATATGTATCACTAATAAGATACCTTTGGTTCAAACAAACGCCATTTCCATATAGTAGATGTTTCAAAGTACGCAGAATTTAAGCCAGAAACATAATCCTCTTCAAAATAACTAAATAGAATTTCACTGCTCAGTTTCCATTGTAGTTGAATCTAACAAGAATGCAGGACGGGGCTAAACTATAGCAAATTGCAGCGTAATCGATATTGGTAATTCAAACTGGCATTGTTCTTTAACAATGCGACGATACGGGGTGTTGTTACAATTATTGTGAGCCCACAAACACAAAACGTTCATACTTAGTTCAAACAATTAACAACCGGTTCACATTCGGCGTAAGCCCGCATAAGCCCAGTCAGACAATGGAACGAAAACTCTACGGTCATACGAGATATTCACACTAAATTCAATTTTCATATGGATCGCCAGTAATGACAAAATATGTTTGCCGTATTGTAGTAGCACATTGTGAGCAAACCTTTATTCAATAACATTTATTCTTAGAACAAACGGTATATTAGTATGCAAGCTACAGAAAATATATAAACACGCTATTTTTGCTAAGTTAAAAATTCTTCATAACTAGCCTTGTTAGACCTAAATAACAAATAACTCTATTTTAAATGCATTTGTTTTGAAGTTATTCGTTTAAGTAACCCAGTTTCGAATGAAATAATAAAACTTTGAGCCGTTTGTTTTTGTATTTACGTTGTCACAGTTCTGAAATAACAATTGAAGTGGAATACAAATTCTTTAAGAGAAACATTTAGATAATTTTCTCGAAACTCAACGGAATATCTTTTGCGGAGTGGGATCATTCACAACGTAACGTTTCTATAACTCCAAAATTGTTTTAATTATTTGAATAATTTAGAAATAAAGAACATTGTTCCTTATAAAACTTTGATAGCAACGATTTTAATTTTTATACATAAGAATGCGTAATTTTATTCAAAAACTAATTGAGAATATAGTCATAATAAATTAAAGATTTGGCAACTGTACCCACGCTCGTTCAATTTACATACAACATTTACATACAAAACAAATAAATTTATCCAAAATCTTTTAAGGTCTGTAAAACAATATTAGTTCGGCCGTTAATTAAAAATACAAGAAAAACTTTTATTCATAAACCCTATTGAATATCTACGTACTGTACCTTCTATAACTAAATTTAATTATTTTAACGATGTCTTTTCTCCAACTAGAATTCGTACGGAAATCCGAGGCGGCGCGTGGTGCCCGAACGGCTTAATATCACCGCACAGCCGTCAGTTCTTAGAAATAGACCTTCACAATGAATACTTGATTACTGCGACCGAATCACAAGGCAGATTTGCCAACTCCGTTGGAGTCGAGTTCGTCGAAAGTTACTCTGTGGAATACTGGCGGGACTCCCTCAACCGTTGGGTCAAGTATAAGGACTTCAATGGCAGCCGAGTAAGTATTTAATAGCTCTCCAGATATGCAGGTGACAGCGTTGATAGAGGAGCTGAAGTTTATCTAGTATGGAGAACAGTTTTGAAATCTATAAGTTAGCGTCCCGATAATTGGTAGTCGTAGTATACCTATTGAATAGGCATGACGGCAGCGTATGAAAAAAAATTGTCTTACGTAATAAAAATATATAACACCTGTATTTTTACTTCCTCAAAATAACAAGACTACTTAGATATAGCGCATTAAAGTCACGGAGTGGGGGCATAGTTGTGACGTCATATTGTTACTTTTCAAATCAATCTGCTTAAGTTTTTGAATAAGAAAATAACAAAAAGATACGTACCTATTATTTTTCCTTAATCTATCTGACGGATATTCAATTATTTTTTAGTCGTCAGACAACGGAAAATACCAACGGACAAGACAAATTACCATGTTTCCCGAAGCCACTGTTAGCGCGGCAATGTCATTATACCTTATAATTATGTTATGAAAGTGTGTTGTCGCACGAGAGCAAGCAAGATAATTGCATTTTATTGTCGTTTGCACTTCAAGTCCTGCAATATGATTCCACATTTATTCGGATAACACGTCCCCGCTACACGAAATGTTACTTAACATTATGTAAATTTTAACACGTGAAAATAAGAACTTTCGACGAAGGCCTAACGTAATATCTAATCTTAAGCTATTAAAAATACACTCACGCGAAAAGTAACTCCAAATTATACTCGTAGTACATTTATGACGCAAAACGAGCAGAAAGCTTTACCGTATAATTAAAAATACAAATTAAAAAACAGTTAAGCATTTTCCAGGACTTTTAAAGAAAAAAATAAAATGTTTCAACAAGACTGTAGTCTTTGTCCTTTGTAGTTATAATTAGTCTCTTAGTTTCTTTATGCTTTTTATTATGAGCTAGTGTGTACGCGGAAACTTTAAGCATTAGGACCCTTTGCCCGGAACTACTGCTAATAGTTATCGAACTATTCACATATGCGGTTACACATAAGTTTAGAGCTCAGTTCGCAGAGATCCTCTTACCAAATTAGTCCCGATGCGACTCGAAACCTAAGCCTTGGTTCGTCATACAAATTACGGAGAGAGTAACTTTTATAGACATTAGTAACCCAATTTGAACTAGGATATCATTGGATATTAAATGAAATTTGTCATACCGTTTCCGTTTTTTAATATAACAATATTTTAATGATTCATCCGTCCATGGATCTAAATGCTTTCGACAGGCCTTTGACCAGATGTAAGTTTTTATGCCGGCTACTTCTAAGCGACCCATTTATACAGGCTTAGCATACTACTATAGCTACGAACATTTTTTTTATTTTTTATTTATAACACTTTTTTGCCTACATTACAAATAAAAGAAAATGAGTACATGTAAAAGAAGACACAAAAAATTAACGTACAAAAGGCGGCCTTATGGCTAACTAACAATTATCAAAGTACACTACTAACTGATTATCATTCTGCAGCTACTTCCCGGTAACAGCAACACGTATACTCCAAGGAAAACAACATTAGAAGCGCCATTCATCGCGACAAAAGTCCGGTTTTGCCCGTACGCGGCCCATCCCAGGACAGCGTGTATGCGAGTCGAACTTTATGGATGTCGATGGAAACGTAGGTATAACAAGCTTACAGATTAACGCTGGCGTGTCCCGGGGCCTGCAATGCGAATATGCGAATGTTTATTTATGTGTTGCTGGGCATCGTGGGGTCGTTCGGGGTTTCATAATGTTATATTTCTTCAGAGACCCTTGTCGCGTATGCTGCTCCGAAAGGTGGTGACATGCAGGCGATGACCGGTGGAGCGAGGTTCGAAGACTTGTCGTACGATGGCGTGGTACGAGGTTCCAAGCTGGTCGACGGTCTCGGTCAAATGTCCGACTCGTTGCTGGGCCCGAACGACTTCGAGCTCCCCGATCCGCTTGATACTCAAGGTAAGTCACGTTTTTACAGTACTAAAGTTTTATGACGAAAGTTACTTAACAGATTGTTTCAGGTACGCGTTGGGTGGGTTGGAACAAATCGATGTTGGTGGATGATGAAGTCGAGATCACCTTTAATTTCACTGATACGAGACTCTTCCAATATGTGGATATTCATACGAATAATATGTTCACTAAAGATGTCCAGGTAAATATCCGTATTCGAATTATGAATTGACTTCTACTTAAAACATAAATATTCTAAAATGATTATAAACTTCATATTTACCTTTTGCATCATATGCGAAGTATATTTTATTTGTATAATATGCCAAAAATAGCGCTAATATTTAATTCATAAATTGTGTTATTACGTTTACGTTTTAACCAAACCTTATGTGCTGTGTCCTAATTTAATCCTTATATATAAGCTATTTAAAACACTTTTCGAACAGCTCTTCAAAGAAGCAGAGGTATATTTCTCTCTCGAAGGAGAACGTTGGCAGGAAGACTATCTATCTTACGAGCCAAAGCAAGATAAAGTGTCTGAGCACGCTCGCACTGTGCACATCGACCTGGAGAACAGAACTGCTAAACACATAATGATGAAACTCAAGTTCCAACACGAATGGATACTGATAAGCGAAGTCACGTTCAAATCAAGTAAGTATTTCGAACTTTTAAATATTTTCGTAATGGCAGGTAAATGCCGTTGGGATCATTTGCTGGATATTTGGTGAAAAGTATGTATGTAATCTATCCGTTATCTAGTTGTCATAATACAAGCCGCTTAAAAATAAGCGCCTTGAGATAACATGAAACAGTTAAAATAGCAAATTATATAAATTTGAAATCAGACTATAATAATCACAACAATGTAAGCCATTTTATATCACGACTTAGGCAGTATAACTCTGCGGTCACGTATCTAGGGATAAGCTTACGTAAAAGGATTGAAAAATATTACATTCGGATTAAATGAGTAAAGGTCATCGATCTATTAAAGTACTGGTCAGTATTAAAAAACAAAAAATAGGTATTATATTAGAATATACAACGTATTAAGATTATATAATATAGATGTAATTGACAGAGGTACCAAAACCTGATATTGAACATTTAGACCAATAGAGTGCTTATTGAAATTTTTAGTTCCAGTCCGTGATGCCGTATTAAATAACACAAAGTATGCTAAATCTGAACATTGACTGACATTTTACACAGAAACAAGTATACTCCCTCGTAAATGTGTATAGATATTTTTAACCTACACTTAACCGTTAAGCCGACAGGATAAAGGATTGAAGCCTTTATTTGCCTGTCCGAGCTTTTAGTGTTTCAGGATACATTTCTGTTTAAAGATAAACTTGTTGTTTTAACTAACACTTGTGTTACCTGAATTGTTTTCCATTAGACACAGCGAGTGATTGAAACCTAGTTTAAGTGAATTCTTAAGACGTATAAAATTTCTAATTAATTTCGAATTTTGTTCTTAACTTCTGTAACGAAATATTTATTATAATACTTATTCGAAATGTGATTAATTATTGTTATTTAAAAACTAACGTAACAAATAAACGAAAAGGGTTTTTAAGAAATATTATTTTTTTCTAATTATTTAGATACAATACATGTATAGTACACGTGCCATTTATAATAATCTGTTACAATAAAACATATTAATGTTGCCATTGAACAATAATTGCAAATATAAATTAAACCTGCTAGTCTCATATATAAGTAGAAGCGGCCAAATCCTTAGCTCGCTCGAACAACTATTAAGTAACAATTGGATGATTAAAACAAAAAGAAAGCAGGCTAATAGATCCATTACTCGGCATCAAGTTTCTTATCAGTTGGGAGCACTCGCGAGCCTCCAGCAATTTCACAAATTTTATCTTTCTCTAATTAATCCATAGCTTTACGAAATCGCCCTTTAAGTGATAAATCGCCGCCAAATGGAAGACTTGCAATTAAAACGAATTTTTGATCGCGATCATCTAATCCAATTATCGTCAATTATTTTCCTTAAGAGATAATAATTAATGAATAAAAAAGGTTACCGTAGCTTTTAAACCTGTTGAGTTACAAAGAGTGGCTCAATTATTTAAATTTATTATTGATTGTATTTGAACGTAATTAGTATTGTATAAAAGACATTTATCTACTGCCTATTTAACTAGTAGTCGGAAATGAATTCGTCACGTAATGTGATACTACGTCGTCAGTAGTCATTCTGCGCAGGAAAAGGCAAAAAATCTACTGAATACGGTATACTAAATCATAAATCGAAGTAATCCTATCGTTAATATGTAACATTTCACTATAACACATACTATGTATATAGTAATAAAAATGCTTTATAGCTACAATTCGTTAGCACGTGTTAAATTGATCGCCAAGATAGCCTTTGAACCGAGTCAGCAGTGTTGTATAATCTGGTCTAATAAGAAGCCTTATAACTGCCCTGACTCTAAGCACCAGCTGAAAAACGGATTAAAAGTACCTATAAAGTTTCCTTAGTAAACACTTAGAACTGGAGATACTATAGCAATTTTGTTTAGACCCGATAAAATCTGTTTCGGATTAACTCAATTAAACTTCTTGGTGAAATTTAATAACAGTCGTAAATATGTTTTGGGTAAATTTTTGGCGAACAAAGTTTCGTAGGATACGGTTATGTGGATGTTTGGTGCACATTCACAACTGAATGTTGTATGTACGTATGTATGTATACCTAGGATACATTTCGCACAGGCCACAGGGACTAAAACTACGTGGCTAAATTTTCCAGACCCGGGACATACAATAATTTTAAACAAAAAACATATAAGAAAATTATTGTAAATAATAACTGAATGAATGATACTATTGTCTTAACTGGAACACATTGAAAGTCATTCAAATCGATTAACAAACGAAATAAAAATAAATTTGTATTGAAAACCTTTTATTAAGTTAATTGATAAAGAATAAATAGTATGTTAGATTAGATAGATGAATAAATGATTGATGACCACCTTTAGCTATATACATTTTGAAGGTCCTTATAATATAACAGCATTAATATTGAACGTAATAATACATACTAGCTGTTGCCCGCGACTCCATCCGCGTGGACTTTCATATAAACTTTGACCTCCCTTATAATCCTTTTTTTCTAGAATTTTTCATACAAATGTTTTTTCCCGCTTTCTCCCGATCCCGTGGGAATTTTGCAATATCCTGTTGCAAATAACCTGTAAGTTGACTAAGTAATCTACATGCCAAATTTCGAGTGTCTCACTTAAGCGGTTTAGATTTTTCATACAAAAGGATTTTCCCGCTAATTCCCGTTCCCGCGGGAATTTCGGGAATTCCTTTCTTAGTGCACCTCTACGGTACCTAAGCTACGTCCCTTCCAAATTTCAA
>DWAJ01004948.1:0-12154 GCA_018238005.1 Eurema mandarina | reverse complement strand
TAACATTATTTTCAATATAATAATATTTGTAACGAGACACCGTTAATTTTTCCATCCGCACCATATAATAATAATATTTCAGGACATTTATACACAGCGCCATCTAGCTCCAAGCTAAACAGAAGCTTGTGTTATGGCAACTAGATAACGGAATAAATTACATATACATACTTTTCTTTTGTAAATTCACACATAGCAACCAGACCCTAAAAAAATACAAATAATATATTACCAACTTTTGACATTTTTAGGGTTATACGAAGTTATATTCCTATGCGGTTAGTGGGATCACTAAATAATATGTAGTGGTGTAGAGAGCGAAATAGCTATTCCATTACGCTTTATGCCTTTCTATTTTTCCTTTCTATGTTAGTCCTTTCATTTTCTTTTAAATAAATAAGATACATAGATCGTTAGCACCAGACTGTTCTGCCTTACACATTCGCCATTAACCATACCAAAAAGTCATAAACTTATTTCCATCAAAAATTTACTTTTGAAAAATTACCAAGCACAAACTAAAAAGTAAACAATTGTTAAATAACCAACTACCAAACTGCTTTAAGATACTCCACTCTTAAGCGCAGTCAATATTGGTGGCGTACATACTAATTAGAAATCATTAATTATAGAGACGAATATTCCTGCTAGCTCCTAATTGGACGCTTTGAATTGCATAATATATCTTTGCTTTCGAGAAACCCTTGTGAAATGGACTTGTTTATACTCAGCAAATATACCGGGTAACTGAAACTTTACTCTAGACTTGAGAGTTGTGTATTAAATACACATTTATAGTAGTCAACCCGAAAATAAATACGAAGAGAAACGTATTTCTTAACAATAATATCTATTCCACGATCAGTGTCGCTATATTTTTTAATCAGAATATCTATCTGTCTTATAGCAAAGAGTCACCAACATCTAATTTTAATTTATATTGTAATAAATCTAAATTTTATAAAAAAGTATAATTAATAATAATTATAGTAATCTTAAAAACTAAGTTCATAACCACATCTGATCTTGGAGGCAGTACACAATTTTGAAGTCAATTTTATTTCTGGCTGTTTTGATAATGACATACTATCGTAACATACGATAATAAGAATCTTCTACAAGGAACACCAATTCAACTGACGAAGTATTTAGTCTTACATACGGGCGTAAGCATTAATAATGGCGTTAAAGAGGCTCGAACCAAAAATATTTTATTTCACCGTATGGGATCGTACGTCATCAAGGCAATATACACATTTGATGAAATAGATTTATTTTTTTTTACGATTCAGAACGATTTAAAAGTGCTACATCAATAGTTTAATACACACACTAAGAGTTTCAATGAATATTCACATAAATATATTAAATAGGAAACAAAAACAACGTCTTAACTTTCATCCCAAGAGGTTGGTGCTGGAATCCGAATGAGGGTAATCAAAGAAAAAATGGACGGAACGAAATTGCCTGTATTCTCGCGTGCATTTCAAATGGAAACCATATAACATAATTATCGTTTGACGTAAGTCATAAACAACAGTGTATTGTATCAGGATTTAGTATTAGTAGTATTTAAAATCAAACTCAAAGAGATAATAGCTGAAGTTTTCAAATAAAACAGAAAGATATTCAAAGCCTAACTATTTAGTTTATTCGATTAAATATTTATATTATAGATAAAAACCGATTATGAAAATTTACTTCATATGTATGCACTGTGCGGCATTTTAAACAAGATGACGGGAACTAATGTCATTGTCAAGTGGTAGTGGTGGCGTAATTACTGGGCCAATGAGTCTTAACATCTGACGACTCAAAGTGGGGAGCGTCGGTGTAGTGCACCCTGCCCGGAGTTGGGCTTTAGAGTAAAGTTCCGGGTAGCACTACATTGGCTATGGGCTGACGTTACTCTTACCATCAGGAGTGCGTCAGCTCGTCTCCCCTCTTCATATCATAAAAAAAAAAAACTGACATTACAAACACATGTCAGTTGTGACGTGTGACGTCATAACCAATTGAGAATAATCAAAATTTGTCTTTTAGTGATTGAAGCGCTTACTCACTGTGCGTTTGTTTAAAAGCTAGCACACAAGGAAGGATTCTCAGAGGGGGCTCAAATAAACACCACTCTGGGCCCACCCATAACTTGACATGCTAGCAACTTAATATCCTTAAAACCATACAATTCACCCGACAACCATTTTCCTTTTATCCGATTGAACTAACGTCTTGTCAGTTGTCATAAACGTGACATGACTTGTTCTGAGGCCAATGACAATAATGTATAGAAGATGATATTTAAAAGATAAAGGCTAAAAGAAAATAAATCTTATGCTTAATATTATGAATACGAAAGTTTATTAGAATTTGTGTATGAAATAAAAATGGAGTCGACTGAAGTTTGTCACGCAGTTAGGATAGAAGGTGTGCAATGGTAAGATGGCATTCGACTGTCGACAGCCGTAGTGTGCGGACGTGCCTCAATAGTTATATACATGTGTCAGTGCAAGGTATATTTAGTATTGCTTATTAGCTTGCGTGCATTTTTTTCACAGAAGGGTTTTTTTAGAGGAATCGACACATAAATTACAAAGATTATTAATTACTTTAATCTACTTAATTAAATAATACTGGATCTGAAATTCCTTATATCAGGTTTTAGGTAAAGCTTAGATGACAATATTTGATCACATGGCACTGGTAAATAAGTTTATAGGAACACAGTTTGACTAATTCTACTCAGAACTTACCTACATCATGTATAGAATCCCTCCTTCCAGTAACACACCACGTTGCATGTACATTTAAAGTGAGATTAACTCGTCCGGTTAAATCCGAGCCAGAAACTGGAAACTAGCACAAATTTAATGTAAAATTCACTTAAGATGCCGTAACTTCGCTAATTGTTTATTTTGGGTTACTAATTTTGGAGTTTATTTATTTTGCTTTACTGAGATCGCTCTGATGGAGATAGATAAACTTCATGTATAAACATATGCATCGGTAAAGAGAGTAGAATAACAAATGATATACGAAGGGACAAAGGCTAATTAATATGAAATAATTTGTCATAATTTTAAGTTGAATTTTTTTGGGAGGGTGGTACCATCCTAGAGCAGGCTAACTCGATTCTGCCCTATAAAGTAGATCAACATAATTTTATTGTTTAATATTAATTAAATTGACATTATAAATGTTCAAAATTTACGTCGATGTGTACACAAAAGTACATATTAAAATGAGTATATTTTTCACTTGTGCTTGGATAGAACCTCATGAGGTCCCTTATAGGTGTGATTTATATCTAAGCAAGTTAATTATAACGATTCATCATCTTCGAAATTAGTAAACTGGCTACAGAATCCTGACGCGATAGCACAAAAGCCATTGTCTCTAAAGACGTAATGTTACTAGCGTTAGAGATTTATTATTACTGGGCTGAAATTATTCTGTATAAAGTTTTTATACCTGAAGCTTACGCTAAGTTGATTTTTATCAAAAAGAGTTCACGTTAAATTCACTTAAACATTTTTTTTCATTGATAAGTTAGACGATTTACGTTGTAAAAATTGCTTATTTTAAGAAAAGTACATCGTCATCGTACGAAATCAATTCAAATGACTAGATTAAAGTGGTGGAATAACATTTGTATCAATAGACCAGCTCTTCTTTGAAATAAAATTGATATAAGAAAAAAATATTATACATACAGACGAATTGAGAACTTCCTCTTTTTTGAAGTCGGTTAAAAAAAGACAAAACTTAAAATGAAGTCATTGACAAAAGAGAACCGTCTACATATACATGATTTTAAATTTTTGACCGAGTTTTTCCAATTTATAACTAGGACTAGGATATTCACAGGTATTACAGATTATACCAACAATTTAAGCTTACGCGCCCACTAGTTTATAAAAAGAAACGTTTTTAATCTTTCCTATTTATTCTGAAACGCACCAAGGACCTCAAAAATTCCTTTTACAGGATTGTAATCAGGAATTACAATAGTACAAGTGAATCTCCGCCATTAGCTAGTCTCGGCATGCCGACGCGTCTGAACAAAAGCCATTGTCGAGACATGACGGTACAGATTCCTCTACAGATGAGATGCTTTCGCTTTATTCTGATTTTTTTTATGGTAAAATCGTGAATGTATAAGCAAAAAATGTATAATATTATAATGGCTGTGATGTGGTAAATAACTGCGTTTGTGTATACCTTTACTAGTAGATATAAACTACATTATTTGCAACTACAAAAGAGATAATATTATAAAACTACAAGATATTACAACTCCAAGCCTTAATTTAGATATCAGACGAGATTAGTATTCAAAGTTTAAATCTGCGGTTTAAATTTCGTTTTATAATATTTTCATTAAACGCATAGAATCTTTATTTGTTAGTAGAAATGTTAGACTAACCCTTCTGCCATTTCAAAAAAGTTAAGTAACGAAACGGCCAAAATTAAATTTAAAATTATTTCTTATTCAACACGCTACTTATTAAAGTAACACTTTTGAATGTTGTCTGATCTAATGCTAATTTATATTTATAACATCACTTGTTGCAGGGTTATAACTGAAAAAATATTATTGTAATTAACATCTATATATTTTCACGATCTGGGTGTTACTATGTTTTATGTAAATGTAATTTATCCGTATTCTAGTTGCCATAAAACAAGCTCTGCTTAGCGTGGGATTAGAAAGCGATGTAATATAAACGTCCTAAAGTAGTATTATGATTATAAGCGGAAAAATTTAAGTCACATGTCGTATTAAAAGAAAATAACACCGCATTTTTCTGTACAAAGATCAATTCATTCGCATCTCCAAGTCTCGGCACGGAATTATAAAAGCGTCATCTGGGAATCACTCGGTAATATTTTGTGCATTTTAAAAATGTCTCATTGTGTCTCAAAATACTTGGGTATTTCGTAATATTAAGAATTGTTTATACGTTTGAAAATTGTGCTGAAAAGTCTAGCGTTAATGTGAAGATGCTTATATATTATGTGTTTTCTTTTCGTTTTACGGCTACAGTTACAATTTATCTTTATATAATACTAGCTGGTGCCCGCGACTCCGTCCGCGTGGACTTTCATATACACTTTGACCCCCCCTTCCTCCTTAATATCCTTTTTCCAGTTAAAAAGTAGCCTATGTTATCTCAGGCTCTAGACCATTTGTGTATTTCAATACAATGGGTTCAGCGGTTTGGCCGTGAAAGCGTAAAATTATAAAAGTTTCAACCCCTCGCGCAACCTTTTGGGGGTTGAAAAAGAAGTAGCTATATGTCCTTTTCCAGGCTATCTTTGTACCAAATTTCGTTCTAATCGGTTCAGTAGTTTTAGCGTGATGGAAAGAAAGAAAGACAGACAGACAGAGTTACTTTCGCATTTATAATATTAGTATGGAAGTATGGACTACCCGTGACCACTTCGTTGGGCATAATTTTAACAATCCTTTTTTATATAGCCTATGAGACTCAACAAAAATGTGGCTTTCTATTGGTAAAAGAATATTTAAAATCGGTTCAGTAGATCCCGAATTTACCCCTTACAATTTAACAAACACACAAACTTTACTTCTTTATAATATTAGTATAGATAAATAAGTAGTTATAAATAGACCAGTAATAGGTCGGTCTATTTTAAAAATTGTCCTTATAAGAGCCTTACCTGTTATTGAGAGCTCCTTAAATCAAATACATGTTTCGTATTACATAAAATAGTTTACCGTTTTTCTTTTCTTTCTTCTTCTATTGTTGCCTGGAAGAGATCGCTATGTAGTGATAAGGCCGCCAGTTTATTTATTTGTACTATTACATATATAATTTTATGTATGTAATATTTAAACGAAGTGTAATAAATGAAATAGTTTCTTTATAATTATGTTAAGTTTGAAATGTCGTAACAATTATTCAATAGTCCTAAACAATAAACAGTATAATATTTTAATTAATTCCTATTGATGTTACTTTTAATAATTCCTGTTACTGCGTTCTGTTTTATAATGTTACCATATTATATTAATTTGAAAGCAGATTATTAGCTAGGAGCTAGTTAGCGTCGATAATGATGTTTCAATTTATATAATTAATATTAATCCATACATAAAACATTGTGTTATTCTAATATGTAATAAATATAATAATAATATCTTGAAATAGCAATCATAACTATGTATTGTATGTGTATTTACAAAAGAAAAGTATGTATATTATGTAATTTATTCCGTTATCTAGTTGCCATAACACAGCTTCTGCTTAGCTTGGAAATAGATGGCGCTGTGTATAAATGTCCTGAAAATATTTATTTAATTATTTATTATTAACTTTCGGAAATATAACGCTGTTTAAATTTCCTATAAAGGATGAATTGCATTGAAAAAAGGTCGTCAACACACTAGACCTGGCTCAAACTAATGCTTATACATAGCAATCACCACTTTTTACATACTGGAAAAATTACATGGTAATTAAAGAAAATACATTTGTAAACAAAAGCCGATGTTTCTTTTAATATGTACCTATATACCTATGAAAATATATGATTATTCTTTAATAAACATCTGGATAAAGTCAAAACATATTTTGGTGGAAACATGAAATAAATAATTGGGAGGTTACGATCGATATATAAAAGTCTGAGATCCATTTTAAAGAGTATAACGACGCGGTGTTGTTTTTATTAGGGATGACGTCCGCATTGCTGACGTCACTAACTTCAACAGGCCATGTTGAATAAAATTAAGTTCATCCTTTAATTTCTTTTATTGCGACAGGTCCGTACTATTCAAGGATTCGAACGCAAGTCCCAGCTTGGTATCGGACGACCCCATTTATACAAAAAGTAGTATGGAAAAGTAAACAAACAGTTTTTGTTAAAGGTGTAGGGGTAACAATATTTTAACAAACTTTCAACGACGTCGATGCAGATTAGAATTCTTCAACAAATTACAAGTGTTTACGGCAAATGATCGCACGCATATCCCTCTGACCCATATAAATTTTAATGTTTTAAGCTCTAAATTACCTGACCTCAGACCCAAAGGTCGCTTTATTTCCCTAACTACGTGCATTATATAAATTTGAAGTCATCTTAATTGTCTATACTCTATAATAAATAGGCAAGTGCTTTGTGAATAGTATTTATATTAAGTTTATTAAATTAAAATTACGATCTTGCTTACTTACTGAGTTTCGAAAACATGAACAATAATAATAATTATCATTATTAATGACGTCACTTATTGTAAATGGGTGACGTCAGCAGCTGTGACATCTCTCTTTTAAAAAACCTTTCTGATGCATGTCCTGTCTTATTATAATATAGTATAAAAAGCTTCCGATTTTCATGCGGTTTTTTTTATCAGATAGGGTGATTCAAGAGGTACGTGCGTAAATGCGAGAGAAACCATGGGCGCGGTTAGTAGTCTATAATACAAGAATAAAATGCCTATAAAGTAGGCTATAAATTATAGAATATAGTCTATTTTCCTCTTATGATTTTGAAAATTCTTGGATACATTTATTAATTACATAAATTATTACATACGAAAAAAAAATGCTTAAATCATTTAGCTTACAATTATTTTTAAGCCTTCTTTACCGACCTTTAAATTTGAATGTAAATTATATCATTGGTTCAATCCAATGGTTAAAAAATCATATAAATTTAAAATGTCAAACATAAATTGAAAAGTCACATTAAAGTTGGTCCGTCCAAAACAATATTTTATGTAGTTTTTAAAAGTCGAGTCAAAATTAAAAACTCGAAAAGCGTGGATGTGGTTTCGTCGTGTTGCTTTTGAAAAAGTTGCCGCGCAAATGATACAACTTTTTTTAATGTTGGCAATGTTTTGTAGCATTCGCAGATTAATGCTGGCAACAGAATTACCATTAAACATGGTATAAGTAAAATTGTATCAAAATAGCTTGAAATTTTACATATAAATTTATATACATACATATACATTTAATATTATTTTAAAACAAAATATTTTAAATATATACAGTTATACAACTTAGTGTATTTTTTTTGCTGACAATCTGATTTTTCGAAGCTACCAAAGGTATTCGTCCGTAACCCTGTACCTCTAGCATTCACAAAAAAGTATAATTACTTTTACTTTTTGTAATAATTAACTTAAAAAAATAAACCGACTTCATGATAATACCTATTCAACAAAAAAATAATCGTTCAAATTGGTTCATAATCGCCGGAGATATTGCGTATAAAAAAGTTCATCCCCAATTTTCCACCCTTGGGGGCTGTTTTTTTTTATTATTAAATTTAAATGGGACCACCCTTGAGGTATTTACCTATACGCCGAAAAAATATTTGTTCAAATCGGTTCATAATTGGCGGAGTTATCGCGTAACAAACAAAGAAAAAAAAACATACGGGTCGAATTCAGAATCTCCTCCTTTTTGAAGTCGGTTGAAAATAACCCCTTACCTAGCACCACATCAAATATTATAAAAGCCTACAGCGAGAAAGTTGACAAAATGACGTTCCTTTACAATCCTATTTTCCTGGTAAACCTCTAGACTTGTATATCAAGATTCATACCCTCTTCCAAAAAAGCCCATTTGATAATATATAAAAGCTCGTTCCACACATTAAGCGAATCCAGTCACGAGTTTATTAACTTTATCGTCACCATTAGATAAGAAACAGCCTTTAAATTTGAAATTCGCGTTCAGTAACCTTGGTGTAAGGTAATCCAATCTCTGGGGCTTCTTGCTATCGTTCTGTGCAGCGCCGTCGCTGAACACACGGGGCCGATGGCTGGGGCCCCTGAGACCGCAGAATAGCCGAAAATGTAGCTTAATTAACATAAAAAAAGAAAGTAAAACTTAAAATACTGACCTTGCAATTGATGGAAATTGATTTATTACAACGAAGAATACATTTAGCTTTAACATATTATGATAAACATTACTATTTAATAAGATAAAAATTTGTTTAAAAATAACAAAGTTTTTAAAATAACAAGCAATATTACGACACTCTCGAATCATAGTCGAGAACAAAATATTTGTTAATTCCACTCCTACGTACTACTAACATTTGTGATTCATCATAGTATTAAACTTTGATAGTTGCTCATTTTATTATAATAGATTTCTAAAGAGCAGAGCCCCAAATATGAACAAGAGCCTTTACATGGTCTAATACGGCGCTGGTTGCAGAGAATATGTTTTTCCGTTATTTTCTTAACGACACATGTGTGTAGATCCTGCATAATATACACATAATGTATCTGTAACGTTCTCTGTACTTGTGTGCGTTGATATAAAGAATTTAAAACCACCGTCGAGTAATGGTATCCTTGTTTAGGACATCATTGCTTTCTGTGGCGTTTTTTGTTAGTACAATCCTGTTTTAGCTATGGTCCTTCTTCCTATGTTCCTAAGTCCTATAGGAATTCTTTCTTTAGCTGGGGAAATTTCATGAAATATCCATGGCTCAAGAAGGAAGGACCATGGGTTATATTGGACTTCTACAGCCTTTTTGCTCTTAGGGCACTTTCGTAGACTTATAGGAATACTAACCCATTCTGAAAGATTTTTCTGTTTAAAAAAGCTTTTGTACCTATAGTTGCTAAATATCCCGCTAATTAACCTACAGACATTTAAATGTAACTTAAATTTAACTAAACCCCAAGTTCAGTTATTATGGCCGATTTCTTCTTCAAGCTGTTAAAGTCGACTAGACTCAGCGAAGAGAATTTTATAATATAAAAACGCAAACACAGTCTCGGTCTAAAACCTAGTATTAAAATAGAATGTATCAAATAACTCCAGCTTACCGAAGAACGCTACTAAAATTGCTCAAGACGCTAATATTGTGAGCCGATGCGAACGATGCAAGTTGAAATTAAGTTGAGATTAGTTGTTATAGCTTAGTTGGCTAACTCCGCTGTTGCGAATTTAAACTTATGAAGGCAAGTGTATCCCTTTGATATTATATCTCTTGATTATGTATAAATAAATTATAATCTGAGCTATTATGTTACGCTGGCATACGTCAATAGGGTGGTACTATCAGAAAACCGTTATCCTATTGGAGTTTATCATTACATTAAGTGCAATGAGCGGTAGCGTCGGATAAACTTTCCCTTCCTTTTTCCTTTATTCTCTCAAGATACCTCCAAGAAAAAAACAGACACTTAAATTGTATCTTCATATTATTATTTTTTTTAGTATTGTTTTCATCCGTACATATTTATACATATAAATATTTTTTATATGTATAAATAATTTAATTTTTCTTTAATTAACTGTATTAATTTGCTTCGGAATTGATTTAAGATGAATTTTTATAATTTTTAAACCTATTGTAAAATATCTGAACGAATTGTATCGGTGCCGCATGTGTCATGATTTGGATGAAACAGGCTCCTGAAAAACAGTCTTTACTATCTTGGGAGCCTGGATAAAATATTTTGTAAATCACCTTATTATGGAAATAAATTATTATTTTTATTAAATATATATATATTGGTACATAAATATATAGATGAGACATTTGACAAAAATAAATACACTTATCGAAACGTCCGAGATAATAGGACCCTCGTGATCGATGTGAAAACTTTACAAACAAAAACCGCCCTTAAACAAAAGGAGTATTGGAAAGAAATAATCTACGAGGCAAGTTGAGTCGTTAGCCGGTGAGGACGACGTGCCGACTTGTTGTTTATTTTGCGAAACTCCAACGAGTCTCGGGTGTCGTTAAAAGTATAAAATTTTGGGCCGATGTTCTCGATAAACGTATGTGGTGGTGAAATGCTTCAAGTAGTCTGAAAAGGTTAGTACGAAAAGTGTTAGTTCAAAATCAATGGTCTTCAAAACGTATATCTTTACTTTCAAGGGGGAATCTCAAATAATACAAATAGGGCTCGGAGATCTCTCCGAGATGTCTCCGGACTTGGCCTATGGTCATCTGACCAAGTTAGTTAAGTTTGGCTTCTGGTATGGTAAGAGTCACGGGTACATTTGCAAACTCTCCTGCGAAAACATATCCATGAACATAACTCCGTGGATCTTAAACATAATTTACCCTTTCCTTTAACTCCTCCGAGAGTCGGCTAAAAAAGACATCTTACTTTATACTGGACGAATAAAATAAATAATCCTCATACTTTCGTTTATTGAAATATTACTCAAAAGTGTACTTAGAGTCGCCCAAAATAATTGGAGTCCCACAATTCGCACCACGTGATAAAACGCCCAAATCAAGCTGTACAAACTGCAATAACTCACGAGTTTACAAAACCGCGAACTAAAGTCATTAATTTCGTCCAAATTAGAAGCGCATCCGGGGACGGAGCGACTACAAAATTACTGAGACAAAACTAAATACGTAAATTAATTTGTAACTTGCAGAACAGAGGCTTTGTATTTCGGAATATAATTTTCTCGCTACCTGATGGATGGGGAGTTGGATGCAGAGTTCATTATAGAATAGGAAAATTTATTACATATTGTAGGTAGTTAAAATTTTGTTGACTACCGCTCTCCTTTAAATATGGCGTCATGCAATGGTATCTTGTGAAATCGCTGAATCATTGCATTGCATTCGACAAGAGTGGAAGCTTTTTTCCCTTTTCTACCTACCTTTATCCCTTGCCATCCCGGGGTATGGTCATAGATCGCTTGAATTTCCCTATATTTAAAGGCTGGCAAGGCATTTAGCTTTGTAATTGTCACGTGGTATATAGTCATTTACAGTCATTTATGAAAGACATCTTTATTCAACTAGGCTTCATATAACTCTTTTCAATCGTCATGGTATTTCAAAAACATTATGTACCATAATATGTAAATAAATAAATATTTTCAGGACATTTATGGGTCAAAATCAGAGAGGTGAGAATCATGCTTCTGACAAAGATTTTCTTAATAAAATAACGTGGTATGGCTAAAATACTTGTTTCCAAATGAAGTTTCTGTGCATAATTACAAGGCACTTATCATATTTATTTTCTTACGATAATATTTTATTAGATTTTTTACTAAAAAGGCCTAAATAGTCATTCCGGGAACGCGTCCTTATACCACGTTTCATAGTTGAGACAAGTCAAAAATGTTTACAATTAAGACTTAAAATTGTATTTTTTTATATATTAGCTTCGAAAATT
>DWAJ01004947.1:0-12155 GCA_018238005.1 Eurema mandarina | reverse complement strand
CATTAATGAATGCTCCAAAAGGACAGCAGTAAGAGAGGAATGGCGGCGAATTGTTAAGGATGCCACGAGACAGGTGTCAGGATGACCACGACCACTCTGTCAAGAGTGACACGCCGAAGAAGAAGAAGAAAGCTGTTTTTTTGTGCACGTGCTAGATTTTAGAAATACGAGTCGGGTGCTAAGTTTAAATTAGAGCAATCTTCATTTTTCTTCAAGTAACATCACCGAAACAAATAAATAAGTATAAAAAGAGCATTTTGTTGTTTACTTAAAAAAAATACATATAGTTCAACAGTTGGAGGAACTTTGGAGGAACAATGATTATAGAACCAAGTTACCTAACCAATAAAGGTTTGTTTCTATAGTACTTATTACTCGCTTGATCTTACAAACTACAGTCACATACATCCAAGCATTCATAACCTTCAACTGCGCAGATAAACAGATCAAGGGTCGTTAAAGCCGGCATTTGTATCGTGGCGTGGTGCCGCTATATCTCATCGCGATCACCTCGTGTTTTAGCTTAATCCCCCCCTCCTGCAACTCCCCTCTCCTCCCCTCCCCCCACTTAACTTGATTGATGACAGACAATCTGTTCAGCGAGACGCGATCGATTCCTTAAGGCACTTACACAATGCCTCCATTATGGGAGCAAACGCGGATATTGCTAAGAAATTGTTTAACAAATTCATTTTACAAAGCACCTCAGTTCAATGTGTACCGATGCTGCGGGGATCATTTGTTTTGTTGGAGCTAAATGATTCATCTTAAATGTCTACTCACTGCACCGAGGTCGTATTAAAACCTTGGATCCTTGCTTTCCTTTTCTACCTACTTTTACCCCTATAATTATACTATTGAACCCCTATTTGAAAACTCTCACATGTTCAATTAATTGTAGACAACTAAAACAATATTATTAATGAAAGAAAAGCAATGTCATACATAACAAACATTTATACTGAACATAATGAAAAACGCAATTAACACAAATGCTTTTAATACGTGAAATATCATAAATGTTGATACACTCCGACTAATTAACGAGCCCCGCAAGCCATCACACAAATATAACAAAATCGACGCGCAAATATTCAAATCAAAACTGTAATCACTGTAATGTCACAGACTAGCAACGGCTCTAACTGAGGTGCGCGAGTAATTGCAATTAGTTATTATTTAATAGTGTCGCGATTCTACTCTGTGGTCGCTAAATGGGAATTAATATAAGCGTCTGTTTATTGTGGTTAGTAATTTTCTAGTTACTGAGGTTTTATTTGTATTTATTGCTTAATGTGTTCTAGTTTCTTGTTCTTATGTATCTGATTTACATTCGTTTTTAATCATGATCTATATGTAAGTGGATAAAATGTTACAAATTATAATATTACAAATTATCTAACTCAAACAATTCTTAATTTGTACTATTTTAGAATGTACTCAAAAGTAACCTCTCAAACGTCACAGGATTGTCATCTTAATTGGAATGGCTTACACAAAGTGTAGATATATTATAAAATCCCGACTTACAACGAGGCGCCATTAACGTCATACAACGCGGGTTAATTTAAATATAAATTCAAACAAAACAAAAGAAGCGGAACAAATTCGCATCACTCTCCGCACTCTCCGCCCTCTCCGCCCTCTCTGCGAGCTCGCTCACTTCATTTAATATAGAAAATATTTACGAAGCATATTATATAATATAACACGCAAAATATGTGAATAATAAGAATTCAGTGCCTCTTGAAAAGTTAAGTTCTATAATAGTATTCTGAGAAATGTCTGATATTCGTGCCTGCACTAGACGTCAAGGTGACTTAAATACCCACTCAAACTGTCAGCCAACTCTTAAAATAAACAACAATTATTTTATACACGGAATTGCAAATATTTACTATAATATACACACGCGAAAGTAACTCTCTCAGTCTGTCTGTCTGTCTGTCTTTACATCACGCTAAAAGTACTGAACCGATTTGAACGAAAATTCTTACAAAGAAAATAGCTACTCTTTTAACTAAATATTAATGTTGTCTTTGAACTCTCAATCTCATCATACCTGCCTTATGACTTCTTTTTTAGACAACGCTATTTTGTAAACACAGCGCCATCTACTGCCCAATTAAACAAAGCTTGTGTTGTAGCAAAAACATACATATATTAGACCAGAACAAACCTCTGCATCAAACCATCGTCTGTCAATTTTCTAAAACCTTTACTAAGAATTTTTCTCGATGAAGTAGCACCGAAATATTCCTGACCTCTCCGCGAGCTGCCGACCTCTCGGCCACTTCACCTGAGCCCAGTGTATAATTGGACTTTTCAAGGTCAACAGTGAATAGACACTACATATTTCTCTGAAAATAAATTAAGTTTTATATTTTATATGAATGATGAATATGCATGTATTTTTAAAGGTGAAAACCTTATCGATCGACTAAGGCCGTCGACCTATGGAAAGAGACAATATGCAAATTTCGGAGTTTAAAACGTTATCTCATTCTCACACTTGCTACCGGACATTTAGTATATCGCCTCTTTCGCAAAAAATAGGTTATAGCTTTATTTCAAGAATATAAACATCGACAATGGATTTCCTAATACCATCAACGCCTATTTTCTTTTCCCTTTGAATATATTTACATAAAAAATAATACAAATTTGTGTTATTAATATTTTAGCTAACGAAGGTATTTTATATAACGTAGAAAATACACGCTCGATGTAATTGGAAGTGAAAATTAAACACAAGTTTTGAATATTCATGTACAGGAAATAAACACATTTACGGGAATTTTTAATTAACGCTCGAAAAACCGAATGAATAGGGTTTACTTTGAAAGAGAAGTAAGTATCTAAAGCTGATCTAAGTGAAAGACTTTATGAATTTGATTTCGTAATGTTTTCAAAAGGAATTTTTATCGATGCTGAGAGTCGGTCAGGCGAGGAAATGAGTCTATAGCTTGTGCTCATTCAATTTTTTATTCAGTCACTGTGAAAATAAAATGTTTTGTCGCCATTTATTCGACAGTTAAATGGATCTTTTCGTAGCATGATTAATTAAAATGTTAAACGCTTTGCTTCGCGTGACCTTGCGTTTTGAAGCACGTATTCCATTCATCAAATAGTTTTGAGTTAAATGAGAGTCATGTTAATAGTCTTTTTAGATTCAGATTCTTTATTTTATGTTTTATAGCGTATGAGAGTTTGATCTCCATTCCCTAGTTGGGAGTGAGGTCGCTAGTAGCTAGGTTTGAATTTACGATCGGATAAGAGCGGTAGGCTTTCTCAAATTAGGTCTGTTGTAAAGCATCTATGATATATAGAGTCCGAGTCTATGATATATAGATATCCGAGATTTCTTGTGAGAAAACAAAATATATAATTTATATTCATCTACCCGCATCGATTTTTATATTTTTAAAACTATTTGATGTAATCCTTTATCGCAGAAATATCTGTTTATTATTATATAAGGAACTAAACTGAGTCTTATTCAAATGACGTCGGTATTTTAATAATTTAGATGCGGACTTCTAGCGCATGTAAAAGTTCAAATTGAATAGTTTAAATTGTCTTAAATGGCTGGTTATATTTGAAACGGGGTTAAACAAACTGATTGGGTTGGACAAAGAGACAAGTGGCGAATGGGCGAATCTGCAAAGAATTGGGGAGTTGGGGAAGAGGGAGGGGGTTGAATAGTGGAATAGTTGCGAACTCATACAATCGAAGTTTACAGATTTGTGGAGCTCTCGAAACGAGATGCGTTTTGCCTGTTTGCGGACAACTTCGAGTATCATACAAATAATGCACAATGCATCGGATACGAGACACGTTGCCGCAAAAACTTATATAACTTAAATTTTAACTTTCGTAGTGCTATTCGTGTTTTTGAATACAATTTTACAAACATTGTTTACTAATATTACAAGTAGTAATATTCTCTTTGTGTACTTATGTGTTTTTTGTTTACACGCCTGAATTTCAATAACAACTTTTATCTATACAATTTAGAGGAGGTAAACTGTAGAATTTAGTCGAAATAGGCCTTGAATAAATAATTACATATTAGTAATAGGGTCGAAAAACTTAATACTAACTATTTGTAATATGAAAACTAGTCTGAGTGTTAGAAGAAGAATAAATTATATAACAAAAAACTAAGGTAGTCCAAAGAAAGTAAATAAAATACCGCGATGATTAAGTATTTAATCTAAAAAATAATTTTAAATCAGCAATCATCCATTTGTTAAAAAAAACTAGTAGGTGAGTACCTAAATTTCACTTCCAGTTTTATTTTCAAATAAAAGTCCTTACAATACTGGAAAATTTATTAATAAATATTGAAAGGATTGCAAACATTTATGCACGAAGTATTTTGCCGAAGGTTCAATGGGCATACCGGGGTTGAAATAGGCTTTTGGAACTCCAATTAAGACATTTTTATGTTTACACCATTTATATTTTTTATTATTATTATAATCCATATCAATAATTTTATTAATTTAAACACGATAACGGATATACAATTTCAAACAAGTACATTAAACAAATAATTAAAAAACTGGTCCTTTCATGTTCCCTTGCAGAAGTGAATTAAAGTATTTAATAAATAGTCCTTTATTTGAAAGTTCCCTTCGTTTTAATTACATCGCATGTTGAAACAAATTTAATAACTGCAAGAAGTTAGTGAATCCGACATATCACCCGTAAACCCGAGCCTCTGAACAACAAATGACTGACACAAACACGGATAATTAATATTTCAGTTGTTCCCAAAATAGTTTGAATGTTTGCACAGAGATTTCATGGAAGCGTGGAATTCATTACAACATTCGAGATCTGTTTTTAGATGAGGTTCTTCATCTATATCTATATAATTCAAAGGTGACTGACATAGTGATCTATCAACGCACAGCCCAAACTACTGGACGGATCGGGCTGAAATTTGCAGTGCAGGTAGATGTTATGACGTAAGCATCCGCTAAGAAAGGAATTCCCGAAATTCCCGCGGGAACGGGAATTAGCGGGAAAAACCTTTTGTATGAAAAATCTAAACCGCTTACGTTAGACGCTTGAAATTTGGCATGCAGATACCTTAGGAAACTTAAAGGTTATTTGCAACAGGATATTGTAAAATTCCCTAGGGAACGGGAGAAAGCGGGAAAACATTTGTATCAAAAAATCTTCAAAAAAAGGATTATACGGGAGGGAAGAGGGTGTCATAGTTTATATGAAAGTCCACGCGGACGGAGTCTCGGGTCTAGTTCTGTATAAAAATATAAAAAAAATTATAAGGCAGTCTCTAGCGACTTCTACTGCTCCGAGTTCTGAACCACGCATATGATATTTATTGAAGACAAACATACGTAAAAGGGCTTCATGTAGTTAACTTTTGAGCCTCCACAGTAAAAAAAATTAATCTTGTTTCGGTGGGGCAGTTTCTAAAGAAATGGACCAGCAGGAAATTCTGTTAGTTGTTCTTTTAAAATAAAAACGAACAAATGGAAACTAATATACATTACATTAACTTGGATTATTAAAATATTCATGCAAAAAGAAACTTTCGGGTCACTGCCCTGAAAGGGCTATTGTCCTATAAAACTGAAAACTACGAAACATTTATAAAATTCTAAATATATAATTTATTTTTCATAAATATTATATTCCACAAAGTACTAATACTCGCCAATATCCCTTGTAAATTTGGCCATTGCATTTACGAAGCTCCTATATTTGCTAACATCTATGCGCCGAGGTGGTCGCTTCATCATTGAAATTAATATCGAAATATATATCCATTCAAAAGGTTTGAAAAGGTTCTCGTAGGTAACATGCATTTCGACAAACGTATGCCATCCGGTAAGCTATAGCCTAAAATTCCAAACTAATATTTACTTTTATTTTCAATTTTCAGCTTTCAATAACTAAAAATATTCCTAAAACTTGCTTTCGGAGTGTTGATGGTATTCTTTTGTGCGCTGAACAATATTTCGCGTTTATACACATTATGTGAAAATTATTTTTCGGATCGTTTTATTTCAGACTGCTGTTTTTCTATAAGTCAAGTAAGTGTAAGTATTTATTTCTATAAGTCAAACACAAATATACTCGGATCTATGAGTGCACAAGGACCAAAATAATAATGATTTTTTTTTAATTATTGCAAACTAAATCAATTAGTCTAACCTTTTTAGCTTTTTGCAATGTAATCTATATTTAAATCTTTTATTGCCTGTATAAAATATAACAAAATCCATTGAGCACATTCAGAGATAGCTCCCTACAAACTCACGAACTTCATCTCTTTATAACTTAAGTAAAGATAAAGCAAAAAACTGTAACATCTTGCAAACGGATGAGTCACACCGCCGGACGTTTTCTAAAAATCCATTCATTTTTTCTTTATTTTTTCCTTTAAACGCTTTTATGCGGTCCATGTTTTTCATATAACGTCATTAAGCTCATTCTTTTGAATTTCATTCGAAAACGAGCTACGCGTTCCTTTGAACATCTCCTTCATCTGTATTTCCTAGTAATTTCTATTACTAACAGACAGCACAACTATAACAGTTTTCAATAGGGACTAAAATAGCCTTTGAATAAATAAATATTATCTAGCTGTAAAATTATATAACATTTCCTGCACGGAGTCTGTTCACCAAACCAAATCAATACAAAATTAATACTTGGCTTCATACGAGATCTCGTTTAAGAGCTATTAATAATAACACAAAGCCACGAGCATTTCCCATTCGATAATGGAGCAAAACAAACCTTTGGTTCAATTAAAAACAGCATCGCAAGATCCGCCGAAGCCTTTATTCCAATGCTTTTGTTTCATTTGTCTGAAAAAACGTATCGAACCAGATTGTGTATTCTGCCCGCGTTTTGGGCAATAATGAGGCGTTCCTCGTATTCATCTAACCGATTTATTCTACATCTGTCCGATCGGAAATTTTCGCACCAAACCCTCCACCGTAAGGACCGAACCCCGAACCCCCTTTCATAAAGTGTAATGTTTTATTTATTTGTAGCGAACAGCTTTGATCCACTTTGGAAGTCGGTCAAAGCGCCGCCAAATAACTTGGTTATTTTTTGCGTTTTTGCCGCGAATTTGGCAGACTCACCTGATTTTTAAGTAGGCTGCTTGCAATTCTCGTGTCATACTTGTTTGCTTTTCAACTAGCTTATGTATTTGCCGAACTCTCGGTTTGTTGTTACAATATAACATTGTTTGTTTTAATATGGCGTGTTTCATTATGTATTCTGTACTTTAGTAGTTTAGTAGAAAATGTTTATAGATCTTCGTTTTATATAAAAACAATGTTCATATAAATATTGATTCTCATTATAACTCGAAAACAATCCTACCATGTATGTTTGTTATTCTTTCACTCAAAAACGGCTAGACCGATTTTGTTAAAATTTAGTACCCTTGATTAACACTTAGGATACTTTATATCCCAGTATTGCTCCGGGAACGGGAACGTTTATAAGATCGTTTTAATAAAAATCATTATTAAATATAAAAAAACACTTAAAATAACATCTATAGATCAAAGGCAAATAAACATTATGAAAAATGATAACGAATGTGGCGAGGGAATAAGAAAAAACGGCGAATACCCAAAAGCGGTGAATAAAAGCCTTCTCGAAGACAATTCCGCGGAAGCTCAAGTTACAGCTGAGCCTCAAATAAATAAGCTAAATTAACTTATCTACAAACAAATGTATGGAAATTCCTTAAATATGGTCGCGCTAATAAATCGAACGAATTTCATTTCCATTTTTGTGAAGGTCAAATAGCAAGCCTATCCATCAGTACCGACTTTAAAAATAATATTAAATTTATATTAAAAATAGGGTTCTGTTAGTCTGTGCCACTGAAGCTTATCTTTCAATGTACCAAATTTTGAACCAATTCTTTTGCAACAATTCAACGGAATTTTGATTGAATACAATTCGACGATATTAAATTATCTATTAAAATATAATGGACTTCAAAATTTTCGACTTTCATAGAACCATCACGATTGCTTTTATAAGTAATGCGTTGTGGTATAATAAGTCTCGTCATAAGAGACAGTAGCATAATGTCTTGAAAAATTTGCTCATTTAAATTTTGACTGTGCCTTTAATTCAACACCGTATTTTCCTTTCACCATGTTTACCTTGAGTACAATAGCTATAATGATGTTATTTTACGAAACAAGGAGTTTCGTTGGGAGTGGGTACAATACAATGTTGTTTTAACAATGTTTTGTACTTCGAAAAAGAATTCGACAAGATCTGTTTAACGATTCGTCTATAAACCCATAATTGGTTGAGGAAAATCTTGCTTCTAAATATCTTCGCTGCGATGTTGTGTCCGAGTTAAAACACCGGATTATGGGATTTTCAAATGAAAGTATTTTTTAAATTTCTGCTTCATTTACCTCAGCTCGGCCGGATTATATTTATCTTACCTCGTTTCGCTTGTTTTCAAGATTTCTAATTCAATTGTCTTGTTATTGCTTCCTTTTCTTCTTTTAATTATAATTAAATCGGATATTTTCTACACCAATATTATTTAAAAGTTTTTATCTTGAAATATTTGTGTCTCTGGGTTGTCATACCCTTATTTCCATTCGTAGAATACTTTTAAAATAATTTGGTATAATACATAATGAAGTAAGTTTTTCGCGTTAAAAACGTGGGATGCGGCTAAAACTAATATTAAAATATTCCGTTAAAATAATAATCGTGTAAGTCTTCTGAAATCTTTGATGAAACTACTTCCAGTGCAAAAAAGAAAAACGAAAGTCTGATGAAGTTGAATCACCGAAGTTGCAATCTATGACGAGATCGAAGTTTTAATTAAAGTAACTTTAACTAGATTTAGCAAAGAGTGCTGAACTCTCCGTCGTTGTTTATTTAACGATAACGACAATACTTGATAGCTCAGAAAAACGACACGACCCATCGTTAAGAAATAAAAGTTCTTTTATGGAATTCATTACGTTTATGGTTTACTTTAAATTTTAAATTATATTTCCAAAATAAAATAATGGTTATTATGATCTTAAACTACCATCTCCATCCATTTGCAACTACAACTCCCCTCTTCATGTTATAAAAAAAAAAAACCTCGATGCAAAAGAATCTTTTACAATTGTGGAAAAAGTATAGAATCGGAATGAACACTACGTATCAGCACAGCGAAAACATTTGACAGCGTTCTCTCTATTAAAAGTTACGAAACAAAAAATAAAGGTAACCGCATTAAACAAAAATGGGCTCAAAGTTGAACCCTTGTAAGCCGCTTACGCATACCGAGTGCAAACAGAGCCTGGAAGTGATTATATTTTATCAATTATCCCGTAAATATTAATTTAATAAACTGTGTCAGTGCTACTTGGCCATTTCATTTATTTATAATTAGATCCCAATTTTCTCAATCTTGTTAATAGTGATTTTTAGCATGAACATCTAACAATCAGTTAATAATTAAAAAAGACAATGTTAAAAAAATGCTGTAAATTTTACTATACCGTTATGAGGAGAAGAAAAATTTTGTTTCTCTTGCTAGCAACGTATAATTTCTTGAAATTTTATGAAGCTAAACGTTGAGAAATAGAAGTTGCGGTATTAAAAATAGGAATATCAGATGAAGAAACCGAATGATAACCATATTAAAACAACAATGACCGCAGATTTGACCCGCTATAAGCTCCTTATGCGCTACGCTGACTTCACAAGCCCGGAACATACACACGAGAGTAATGTAATGGTTAAGGTTTTTATATCTGACTACGAAACCAAAAGGAAGGGTAATAAAAATAAGGGCCTTTACGTAAGTAGTAGTAAGGCAGTAAATTTTTTTTCTTTAAATTATTATACTTTACGATGAAAATAAAGTTTAAAAAGATATAATAAGATAGAAATTAAGACTCGTGCGAAATGTCTTTCTAACATCTAAATAATTAAAGAATAAAAAATAAGTTTTTTCTACTAGCTCATTTTGTGAAATTATAACCATAAGTAAAATACCGACCCGTCGTTACTTTGTTGTCGGTCGGTCCATCTGTCCGTCCGTCTGACAAGACCCTTTATCTTACGAACACGTGGAGGTATTGAGTTTAATTTACATTTCAAACACTCTCGAAGAAATTAAATTTTACACGAAACTGGAAAACTCAGAGTCACAGAACGAAAGTTGCACTTTTCTTTCACTATATTATTCGAGCGGTCCCCGTCACTTGTTTATTTGATAAATATACACTTTAGCAAGCAGAAGTTTCATTAGATGCTACGATATAAGCTCACTACCAGTCAGCTTCAAACAACAACTTTAAAACACCGAGCACCGTTCCCACTAAACATAAAATAATATTATTCGCTCGCGATAACTCAATAAAAGCGTCGGATGTTGAAATAATTCATCTCAAAAACAACCCACTTCCATATGAACTCGAACCAATCTTTTAACTCGCAAAACTTCAATCGAACGTATTAAAGAAAAATAACAATAGAATCGAATTTCGCGCGCGCCGATAAATCATCCCGGGCTCGAGTTATTGTAATCTCGGCACATTCAATAAACGACTTGTCTGTTTGTCGCACGCAACTTTCGCCCTTATTGGCTTCTGCATAAAACTGTTGACAGATCGAAATGAATTGCCGCCGGGAATAATCTCAATAATTGTGTTTTGATGACATTAGCGTGAATCGTCTTATAATTTGTGGGTTTAAATATTTAATGTTTGACTTGGCTTTTCTTGCGGAGTTCTTTCTGCAGTTTGCGAGTAAAAAGTTGGGGATTGTGATTTATCACGACTTTGTGCGAAGTTAGCAGCCGACGAGAAATGTTGCTTTTTAACTGGATTATGTATTTGGGTCTAAAGATAACTTTACATTTTTTAGTAATTATAACATTCACTCACTAGCCATACATAGCTTAAATAAATCTTTTATTTGGTTTATTTAAACTATGTATGATTACTAAGTGCTTCTTGGAAAGGGCTTATCCATTTCCTTTTTGTAACATACATGAGCTACCATTACCTAATGAATACTTCAAATAGAAATTGTCGAGGGTTCCTGAAACTAGCCAAAACAATTTTTGTCTCCAAACTATAACTGATGCTAACAGTAATATTTGAAAAAAGGCCTCCGTAGTGTCTACTAATTAAAGGTGATTAAAATATTAGATAATCATTCGATTTTTTATATTACAGCAGTAGCAGGTGTATAGGTGACAGCGCTGCTACCTTTGAGATATCTGATATATACATAAATGTAAGTAAATCCGTCTAAAATGCTTGAAGGCTTAGAACAAAGTGAGGCAGGTTTATTTACAAGCGAGCTGGTAGTTGGAGTGCCGCCAGCCCGGGGCCCCCGCCGCCGCCAGCTACGAATAGGCTGCACAGATTTATAAACTTAACCGCGATTTGTAAATCATTGACCTTTCGCTTCCGAGTACCTGAGTTCCTTGTTTGAAGATTAATATAATAATTCAAGAAGCTATTATATCACAGCGCTATGTAGTCCCACGCTAAAAAGAGCTTTCGTTACTAGATTACGGGCGCTTTTCAATTGTGAATACATAGATTGTAAGTATATACAAAACATATAATACATAGCAACACTCAACCCCAAAACAAGTGTATTTTTCTGGTGTGGAGATCGAATATACAACCCTTAACGCAAAAGTAGTTGATACCTTCAAAATATTTATACAGTTTCTATAAATAAGATCTACACAGTTAATCAAATTATTCTACAATATAAAAATGAATCGCAAAATGTGTTGGTAAGCGCATAACTCGATAAAAGTTGAACCGATGTACATAATTATTTTTAGAAGAATAGATGTATGATGATGGTTTTTAAGCAAAAAATAGGGTATAAGACCCTACGACCAAATTTTTTCGGGTAGGCTTAATACAACGTAAAAGAAGTCGCGTTTGTTAGAATAGTATGAATATACTACGCTTAAAAGAGCTTTAATACATTTTTCATATGTTTTATGGTTACTTACCAAGCTGTGTCAACGTATTGTTTACGATTCTAAATGTTTCAAAGTACCCTCAGTGAATGAGATGGTGACGCTGTCACGATATTGCTCAAGTTTACGAAATATGTTTAATATAAAGAGATTTGTACTAAAT
>DWAJ01004946.1:0-12158 GCA_018238005.1 Eurema mandarina | reverse complement strand
GTCAAGTAAAATCGTCATCAAGTCGTCTTTAGTCGAGTCAGTAAGTCGTTTCGTTCTGCCCTTCGTAAAGTGATAGTGAGCTTTACGAAGAACCTCGACGAATCTTGGAGCAATCGGAACGGCGCTATTGTGCGCTCTCGAATGAATGAATTCTTCATTTCCTGGACACTTATTAGCTAGTTTACTGAATGATTCACTATCACAATCAAACATTAAATCACTTTATGCACCAAAAAAGGAATATTCAATCGAGATTACAAATAGACGCCGCAAGATTCCCGCCAAAACTTCCAATTTCAGCTTCATACAATGATCAGAAGGTTATAGGGTAAGTAAGTATAGTGTACCTCTTTGGAGCGGAACTGCTTGGGCGCGGAGAGGTTCTTGCCGTCGTTGTTGCCGAGGTGGTTGTAGCTCACTATCGACACCGGCTTCAGACCTGTTATGATTAGAAATTTTAATTAATTTACTACTAAAACAACATAAAGTTTTTAAAATACTCGTGTCCGAAAATTGAAAAATTGTATCGCGCGGTGCATTGACCAATAGCGGTGACTTTGTGGAATAGATATTTTTTTGTTTTATGTCTTTCAAGTTGGATTGTAATAAAACAAACTGAAGTGCAATATATGCATAATATTTTTAATAAATACTTTTGAATAATGTCACGTTTTTTCATTGCATAGTCCCTGAGACTATCTACAACTATAGTCTGAATGCACCCTCCAAATTTTCGAAGTTAAGTCTTTAATACACTATACATTTACATATATATACTATACATTACACTATACTATACTATATTATACTATACTGTACATTTTCTCATCCCCAAAAAAAATACCACAAGCGCGATTTAGAACCCCTTACTCACCAGCCGATACTAGGAAGTCAACCAGCACCGACTTCAGCTTGGTCTGGCCGGACTTGAAGTCGTCGCCCGCGACCGCCACGCCGCGTTTCTCCGCCCTTTCCACCACTCCACTCACGAGCGTGTTTTGTGGAGACCCGTTTATATAGCAACACTGACAATTAAAAAAAATTATAAATTTAAAAATTAGACTTTTAGGTAGAGCAAAGGGAATATGCAAGTTTTTTTAATGATTTTTCTATATTTTTAACCAAAAAAATATAACTCGTCGAGAATTGTACGTTATTCGTATTATGTTAAAGATGGATGTGAATCTTCCATGACACGGTGTGTGGCAGTTGGTTGTCGGCCATTAGAGCGATTATAATCCCCAAAAAACATATAATAATGAATGATATGAATATAAACCATTAAATAAAAATAGTATATCATCATGTTATACACTCGAATTGAATTACCATTTACTTTGACTTGATTGGAAATATCTCGTTCCCACGTTGATGGCGACACTTATGATTTGAAAATTTTGCAAGGGAATTTTAAATATTTATACGGGTTCTTTTTTTGGGAAAAAATATTAGGAATTTTTTTTTGAAAACTAAGAACCCTTATTTCGTTATATGAGCTATAATATCTAGTTACACAACTACGCCTATTATCACCAATGATCTATATATCCATACTAATATTATAAACGAGAAAGTGTCTGTTTGTCTTTCTTTCACGGCAAAATGGTACTACCGATTCATTTAAAATTTGGTATGTAGATAGATAATATCCTGGATTAAAACATAGGATACTTTCTAATCCGGTTTTGCCCCGGGAACGGGAACAACGCGAGTAAAACCGCGGGCAGGAGCTAGTATATTAAATAACTCACCCCTTCATCGATAGCGGCCAAAGCGAATATGGTAGACGGTGATATCTCGGAGTCATTAGCCCGTAGCGCCTTCTCCAAATTCTCGTCCGTGTCGTGCACGCCCGCGCGCACTTCGCAAAACCTAGACATATTGACTTGTATTTTATTATCATTTATATATTTATTCAATTGCATCTTTACGACAGTGAGATGTTGGCTAAATATGCCAAGATCATCCCTGTGTAAGTACTCGTAATAGGTTCGATAGGATAGTTAAATAATTTGCTTTTAGGAGTAGGTATGTATATATAATTTTACTCGAGGAAAGGATTACTAGACTTTATTGGACGCAATAGCGAATTAATTATTTAAATATAAATACAGTTAGCTTTGTTCAATTATGGGCAACAACTGAAGACATTATCATAGAACTCTTTAAGATTAATATAACACAATGTTTTATTATCAATCACATATATGTTTCGCGGATGTTTTCTATGTTATAGCATAGAAATTATATAAAATCAATTACGTAAGTATCTAAACACAAATTCAATATAACTCAAAGGAAGTCAAATTAACAGTTCAATGACACGCCCCGTGAGGAAAACATAAAAATCACTGATCGTTGTAATATTAGACGAGAAACATTGAAATGTAGGTCACGTAATTCATATACCTACTAACTAATTAACTTTTAGATTCTCAAGTATTTTCGATGTAGCAAGTGTACCTAAATTAATGCTTTTATTACAAAAAAGGTCAGTCATGTCATTTTGATGATATAAAATCTATAGGAATGAGTTGTTTTCGGGTCGATTAAAGTTAATTTCTCACAAAGAATACTATTTTACAAAATTTTATTATAAATTCATAATAAAGTTAAATTTTTTCGTCCATTTCTCTCATCTTTATGTATGTGTAATAATATTATACTACGAAGTAGATCCCTACTTTGTTGTTTGATACACTCACGTAAAATCAACAGGACCGATCATCATGAAATTTTGTACACATATTCTTAGAGGTATCAGAACGAAACATAGGCTATATTGGAAAATAAATATTTGCAAAAAGCTAAAGAACATCGAATCGAAAATTTTTAATGTGAGCCTAGCAAAGCCGCGTGTAATAGTCTAATAGTCACAGGGAAACCTTCTGTGGAAGCTGTGCAAATGCAAATTTTGTAAATATATTTTTAATTTATTTTTTATTTTTTTTAATAGCTAGCAATAAACATACAGTAGGTACTCACCTCTCCGTATTAGCGGTCCATAGAACTATGATCTTGTCGAGCTTGTTCTTATCGCGGAAGTCTTTGATATCTGCTCGTATTTGCAAGTACTGCTCGTAGCGAGTGCCCCGTATCAGATTCGTCGCTCGGTCCGCCTGGAAACAATTTTATCATCCTTTTACAATTTATTATTATAATAATAATTATGGTCTATAGACCATAGCTTAGAATGCACTTAGTCTAGTGATGCTGCAAAAATTTTATTGTAATGCCTAAACTTTGTGCCGTTTGTTTGGCTGTGGTATTGAAAACACGTGTTGCTGATTGCCACAACCAAATATCGATCCTCAAACTTATTTTATCTACAACTACTAGACATTGGCAAAATTGGCGATAACGCAGCACTGCCATTTAACCAAGTAGAAGAAGAAGAATTTTGTGCCACATTTTAATAGGAATACAAGTTAAAAACAAAATGCTATTATATTGCTTATCTAATCTTGACCCTACTCTGTAATTTCTTACACTTTCTGGTCATTATTTGAGAAATTTCATCCACGGCTGGCTAGCGTTATATAAAAGAGAGCCCTTTATCAAAATGTCACCTTAGCATGTCTCACTGAATTCGAATTAAATAGCATATGAACATTTTCATCATACATCATACATTGGACAATAATTTACATGAATCATATTGTCCCACGGTGGTACCCTGGCCCGTATTAAATAACGTTTTATACCAATAATATTTTTTGAAAAATCTAATTTATATTCTGATAGCATGTGTTATGTGAAATATATTAAAATTTTTGAAAAAACTTCGATATTGATATCAGTTTCATCCGAAGCTAACATTGCAGAAAACTACGAAAAATATGGATGGATTTCAATAATTTTAGTCCATGGGGTAATGTCATCATGTAACGGTCAGGACAGGCAAATAATTTACCGAAGTAGGCGTAATACCAATGTGACATTACACGCTAATTTAAACAGAAAGTCCCCTCTTTAGTCTTGCTATTAATCAAAAGAAAAATATATACTGGTAAATTTGCCCAAACAATACAGTGTATCGAAACGGTAGCACAAACAATCACCCGGACATATCGCGTATCGTATGTCTGAAACTCGATATGTTTTGTAAATACTGTGGAATTTTTTCGATACTAGACACCCGTCATTCATAGAATCGAGTGTTTGTTCGCGAATCAATAGATTTCCACGAAACGACCTTTTTTCATAGAAGTTAAAGAACTTTGTTTTTTTTATATTATTTTAACGGTTAATTGGGATGGCGACTAAAAAGTAATAAATAAATATTTTAGGACATTTATACACAGCGCCATCTAGTTCCAAGCTAAGCAGAAGCTTGTGTTATGGTAACTAGATAACGGAACAAATTACATATACATATTTTTCTTTAGAAAATACATACATACAATACATAGCAACACCCAGACCCCAGAAAAATACAAATGTAAATTACAAATATATTTTTACGGTGAGCCACGACCGACCCACCCACGACCTTCGCGCAGAAAGCAGTTATGCTACCACTGCGCCAAGCAGTCGTCAAATCTGCATGAAGTAAAGATATTAAATACATATTATTTAGTTCTCTTCCTATTCAATAACTTAAGGAAATTGATTGAAAAAGTCGCATGACATTGCGGCTCTACACGTTTTCTATTAAGGTGTGACGTTTTGACAAAGCAAAAAATACGGGTATATTTTGTTATTATCTAACAAACGGATTTTTTTTCATACCATGCCTATTTACCGTTAGTCACCTAAATTGCAAACTTCTCACAGTATTTTATTTAAACAGTATACTAGCCCGTCTCCACTTCGTTGGGCAACATGTTAACAATCCTTTTTAAATAGCCTATGACATTCAGCAATAATGTGGCTTTCTATTGGTGAAAGAATTTTTGAAATCGGTGCAGTAGATTCAGAGATTACCCCTTACAATTTATCAAACACACAAAAGTTACTTCTTTATATATTACATATTTTTACCTTATAATTAAAGAAAACAAGCAATAAGGTTTTCCAACTAAGTTCCTAACATCGTAAAATAAAATCAATATCAGAAATAATCAAATTATTACAAATTAGTCACCTGCAGTTAAATTTATTTTATTACTCAAAATTTGATGTAACAGAAATATTGAAGGAAAAAAGCCTTAAAGCATTTCAATATGTAGGTTTTTTCTTACAAAATACGGGGCAAACGAAAACTATGAACACTCGTATACTCTAAAGTGGCTTTTTTCCTTTCAACTGCTATCCAAAATGGAAAATGTATCATGATATAATATATAATACATCCTATCAATCGTAAGAACAGTTCATGAGTTACAAATGGATATACATACCCATTTTTGCCGAAAGTAACGTGACATATATTGTATTACAGAAATTGTACAAAAAACGTCGCGATAACAGGATGACGTAAAGATAGTTATGTTAATCGAATGTAATGAGCCACGTACCTAACGTTACGGGAAATTTTCCTATACATATAAAATATTTAAACTTAATCCTTACTTAGGTAGGTATATTATAATTACGAAAGTTGATGAGGCTGATTAGATATTTATTACTCTGTCATAAAGAAACTACTGATGGCTGAAATTTGGCATACAGGTAGAATAAACATCGATTTATTAATCAAGGAGAGAGGTACAGCCAGATAAACAAAAACTTTACGTTCAGAATTAATTATAACTCCATTATATAAAAAATCAAGCCTTAAAATTAAAAACTATCAGTTATACTAGACTTTGCTTTCGTGACTCGCATATTTTCAAACTACGCAACATGCCTGGCAGACACTGCTATTGTGCATTTCCATACTAATTATATTTACATACTAACATTTGTATACCTAGCGTACGTATGATATAATTTATACCAAGTAACTAAGTATACAATTTTTATAAAAAGCGTAATAAACTTGGCTTAATTAGCTATCCGATAGCCATCTGTTGCTACTGAGGCTAACGAGGGTCATCGATTCGTTATTTTTACACTTCGATTATCGATCGCATTGCGGAAGGTCGGAGAGGTGTCCTTGACCTAAAACTGGGGACCCTACCGCGTTTCCGAGTGATCGCTCCGGTCACCCAAATTCATTGACTCTGAATTCTGATACTGGTTCAACGTATCCGATAACTAGGTATAGTTGAGTCCTGCGGTTTTGCTTGTGAAATATTGTTTCCCTTTATATTATAAAAATAATTGGACACATGTCATGAAGGCATAAGTTGTGCTGTTGTCTCTTTAGTACACTAGAATACGGGTTTTATTTTTGCTCTATCAACTATCAACCAATGTAATTACTATGACTATATAATAAATGGTATGACTTCTTAATAAGCGATTCAAACTAGTCATACTATGATGCTAAAGAATAATATAATGTATATTTACTTCTTGATGGAAGGATTAATTTAAAAAAAATATAGGCGTCGAGTATGCATTATTGCCACTGTACCTTAAAGTTATAAGACAGGGTATTGACCCGGTATACACATTGGCCATTTTTTTCTACGATCCAATCTAACTGTATGCCGAACTTCAGATAAATTCAGTCAGTAGTTTTTGTGTGACAAATCAACGACCTTACTTCCAGACATTTATATAAAATTTCGCGCTTATAATATTACTAGCCACGCCACGCAGTTTTTGACGGCATTTATTTATAAATAAATAATAAATAAATATTTTCAGGACGTTTATACGCTATCTAGTTCCAAGCTAAGCAGAAGCTTGTGTTATGGCAACTAGATAACGGAATAGATTATATATACATACTTTTCTTTTGTAAATACATACATACAATACATAGCAACACCCAGATCCCAGAAAAATACAAATGTAAATTACAAATATATTTTTCCGGTGTGGGGATCGAACCCACGACCTTTCGCAGAAAGCAGTTGTGCTACCACTGCGCCAAGCGGTCGTTATTGTATTATACACAACAACCTTCCTCTTAAATCACTCTATCTGAAAACTACATGAAAGTCGGTTGCGTAATTTTAAAGCTTTAATGTATTTACAGACAGAGGCAAGCAACTTTGTTTTCTACTATACTAGAACTATAGTTTACAACGTGCTCTCCTAATAGACTGAAAACTAAACAAAGGGAGCAAATCTTATACAAATATCGAAATGTTTCAACGATCTATTTCTGGCTACCGATCACGCCACAACAACAGTACCGTCTTAGGAATACGTAAATTCAAGCATTAATTACCGACTTACACGTGTACAGATTCATTTAAATCTTACCACGTCTCTATGTGCTAGGTAATTTAAATACGCATACACTTTTAGTGATTAATATTGCATTTGTACACTCATTACAAAGCTAAGCTAAGCTAAGCTTTGGCCAACTGTTTTACTTGTATGGAATCCGGTATATTTTAAGCTATAATATAATATATTATAAGGCACTAGGTGGCAAGTATTAGTTAAATTATTTTTTTTATTTGGTACTTAATGGCCCTTAAACTTTGGCGCCCCGAAAGGGTGCTCGACGGAACATCGGTGGGTTTTAGTCGGTAGTGGCCCTTTAAAAGCGAGTCCGACATAACCGCTCCTTCTCCCCCGAGGAGGACGCGGTATCCGTAAGAGGATTTCCCTCCGTATAAAAAAAGTGTAGAGAGTACTCCCTTTTTATAGTAAGGAAATCCTCATAGAAATCCTCACTGATTTCAGTCTAATTGCATAGCTCTTCAGCGAATTTTTATTTATATTTACAATTTTAATTTGTATGTTCTTATTTTAAAAAGACCGACTTTCAGTTTCTTGCCGGTTCTTCTCTGTAGAAACTGCCTTCCGAACCGGTGGTAAATGTTTTATAATACCATGACGATTCAAAAGTGTTACTTTATGCAGCCTGATTGAATAGATACTTTTGAATTTGACTTTGACTTTGAATACATAACTCCATAAAACAACCTCATTTAACGAAGAGCTTTTATTTTAAGGGGTTTTAACAGATACAACGCGTGATTACGAAGGCTATAATAATTTTAAACTACATAATTATAAAGAATAATTACTTTTATCAGAACCAAAGAAGTAGGAGCACACGGAAAGCACCAGCTAACAAAATTTACCTAATATGATGTATTTTCTTTAATTATTTTTACCTCCACCTTCAATACTGGTGTAGAAGCAATCCGATGTAACTTAATCATAATTTTTAATATCTTAAGCCAAATTGTTACTTTAAGTCCAAATCTATACTTACTAATCTATATACTAATATATAAAGCTGAAGAGTTTGTTTGTTTGTTTGTTTGAACGCGCTAATCTCAGGATCTACTAGTTCGATTTGAAAAATTCTTTTTTTATTGAATTGGCCATTTATCGAGGAAGGCTTTAGGCTATATAACATCACGCTGCGACTAATAGAAGCGAAGATATAATGGAAAATATGGAAAAATCGGGGAAAATTATTCATCTTTGAGGGCTTCCTCTGCGTGCGCTGCGAAAACGGTTCAAGATACAAAAATAATATGTATGAAAGAATAATTCCTCTTTAAATGATCTAAAAAAAAGTCCGCGACATTATATGTCTATCTTCTAAGATTGACTCACTATACCATAATAATAGAAATAGATCCGACGGGGACGAAGTTCCGAGCAACAGCTAGTATTTTATGTATTGCTGAAGAGTTTGTTTGTTTGTTTGTTTGAACGCGCTAATTTCAGGAACTACTGGTTCAAATTGAAAAATTATTTTTTTATTGAATAGACAACTTATCAAGGAAGGCTTTAGGCTACAAAGCATCACGTTGCGACTAATAGGAGCGAAGAAATAATGGAAAAAGTGATCGACGGGGACGAAGACGCGAGCAACGGCTAGTACAATATATCTTAAGGATGGCAGGAAAATCTTATGAACCCTCTCAAGATACTATAAGAAAAAGAATTAATAGTTTTTATCGTGGTTTGGTCAATCTTAAGATAATTATAAAATAAATGACAGAAATGCTAGTTCAATGACCTCAAAATCAGTAGTAAAGAAACGCATCAAATTTCGAGACATGCAAATACTGGATCAATAGGATACTAAAGTCAGCATTTTTTTTTTATATAGTAAGCTATTAAAAAACACGTATTACGTAAAGCTTATTCATTGGATTCTCGAGAAATTTGATCTATCGTGACGGATGTACAATGTCAGGTCATTGAACTAGAAAATACCTCAGGTAGCTTCATATTATAATTCAATTAAATATATATACCTAATCTAGACTAATATTTTAAGGAAGTAAAGTTTGTGTGTTTGTTAAATTGTAAGGGGTAATCGGGATCTAGTGAACCCGGGATCTAGTGAACCAATGATTAAAATTCTTTCACCAATAGAGAGCCACATATAAAAAAAGGATTGTTAACATGATATCCAACGAAGTGGGCACGGGTCAACTAGTAGTAATACTGGGATGCAAAGTATTCTATATGTTATTCCAGTGTATCACCTATCTACATACCAAGTTTCAACTAAATCGGTCCAGCCGATTTTAGGCGAAAGAATAACAAACATACATTCTCACAACCTTTAAAATTTATTATATTAGTAGAAACAGTAGGATAGTACAGTATAGAAGGATATTGATACATAATAAATAGCATATGAGTTTTTGAGTTTATTGTGAACTAACAGAGAAATTACATGAAGTAACCAATTCATCTTGATAGAGATGAGAGAAGATAAATTAAAAAAAAACTGTAGGTAAAAAATCACAATGCTTAATTATCATAAAGGCTTATACATGCCGTTTTGGAACAATGTAGAACAAACCTAGCACAACCCGGAACAACTTTTAAAAATTAAAAAACTCAAAAGTGTGGTGCTAACTTCCTGGGGGTCAATCATTTTTTCTAAATTTCTCCGTAAGTATGGCTTTCAGAGTTATGCCGTTTTGGAACAATGTAGAACAAACCTAGCACAACCTGGAACAACCTTCAAAGTTTCAGTAACTGAAAAGTGTGGTGCTAACTTCCCGGGGTCATGATACTGACTTAAAACATTATGAAATAACTATTTACTCATTTCTATATAATAAAAAAAAATACGTATAACTTCGTTCGGAGCAAATTTATTATTGATATCTATAAATTATTTTATTCTCCTGGCATTGACTCGGGGACGGGACCCGACTAGTATATTATATATACTACATATATATGTCGCAGGCGGATTGTATAATCCGCCGTATTACATTACGGCTAGCCGTTTTGCAAAGCGGCGGTTCAACGTTTAGCCGTATTGTCTTGCGTAGTTTTTGTTCATTACAAATTGTTATATTCTAATTATTTTTTTATCATTGTCATAGTTTTTGTATCATTATAAACAGAACTTGATTACTCAGCATTATTTTTATTAAATTAGGTTAGGTTAGGTTAGTTTTGTATCATTATAAAAAAAACTTGAATACTCAGCTTCATTTTTATTATAGATGAGTAAATAAGTTTTTTATAATGATAAATAACTAACGTAATATAATAAAAAACTAACATATGGCGACGAATACATTTAGGCGGTTTTTTACTTATCCGCATTCAATACGGCTAATCGTTAAACCGCCGCTTTGCAAAACGGCCCTGTTTTGTAAAACGGCTAGCCGTAATGTAATACAGCGGATTATACAATCCGCCTGCGACATATACACGTCTCGAACAAATATCGTAAGCGCGATTCAGAACTCGGCGCATACTTATTATCCCGATATTGCCACGGAAATGAAAAAGTAGCCGGGCAAACCCACCGGCCGCGGCTAGTTTCTACATAAAGTAAAACTGTTTATCTAAACTCCGTTAAGCCTCCAAACTAATATATCACGGTGGCGATTTGTCACCGGCTAATGGGCGAACACCTTAATTAAGGCGTTACACGTCACGGCATAATGGACGCTCACCCTTATTGCTTTTGAGACTTTTATAGCGAAAACCCACCTTCAGTTTTACCCGCGTTTTTTCCGTATCCATGTCAATACCGGGATATAAAGTATCCTATGTGTTAATGTATTGTATAATCTACCTGTATGCAAAACTTCAATCAAATCCATTCAGTAGTTTTTGCGTGAGAGCGACAAACATACTACATACAAACTCACTAACTCGCTTTTATAATATTAGTATAAGAAATTAAAGATTACTTTTCAAGGGATTTTTATGGTTCAAAATACTATAAGTAGCCTAGTTGTATTCGATTCCTAGTTGTATTATATATATGTACTAGCTGTGCCCCGCGGTTTTACCCGCGTAGTTCCCGTTCCCGGGGCAAAACCGGGATATAAAGTATCCTATGTGTTAATCCAGGGTATCACTTATCTACATACCAAATTTGAACTATATCGGTCTAGCCGCTTTTGCGTGAAAGAATAACAAACATACATCCTCAAAAACTTTCACATCTGTACTAATATTATAAAGCTGAAGAGTTTCTTTGTTTGTTTGAATGCGCTAATCTCAGGAACTACTGAATCTAATTGAAAAATTATTTTTTTATTGAATAGACCATTTATCGAGAAATGCTTTAGGCTATATAACATCACGCTGGGACTAATAGGAGCGAAGAAATAATGGAAAATGTGGAAAAACGGGGAAACTTATTCATCCTTGAGGGCTTCCGTTGCGTGCGCTGCGAAAACGGTTCAAGATACAAAATAAATATGTATGAAAGAATTGTTCCTCTTTAAATGATCTAAATAAAGTCCGTGACAGTATATGTCTATCTTCAAAGATTGACTCACTATAACCTTTTTTTATCGTAAATAAATTTGTTCTAACAAGAAAATAAAACTAAAAATATAATTAATGCCGAAGTACTTTCAAATATTATTTAAAAGCTTTTATTTCCTAGAAACCAACGGGGACGAAGTCGCGAGCAACAGCTAGTTTATAATATTAGTAGGAGTCGGTGCCAAGTAAAACAATTAAGTGTTTGTTTGGTTAAATCGATATTGTATAGCTTGTTGTAGCATTTACTTGGTACCGACTTGCAAAGTTATGAAAGACTATTAAATCATTTCATTATATATATAATCTATACTAATATATAAAGCTGAAGAGTTTGTTTGTTTGTTTGAACGCGCTAATCTCAGGAACTACTGGTTCGAATTGAAAAATTCTTTTTTTATTGAATAGACAATTTATTGAGGAAGGCTTTA